>JBBBDQ010001553.1:1897500-2067500 GCA_037127315.1 Ascarosepion bandense | reverse complement strand
TCCTAACAATGTCTTGAATGCTACATTTCAAATTAAAATATATGGATATTTACTAAGCCACTTCATCTGTAGAGATAAGAAATTAAGAACTAAAAGCATTGTGGAAAAACCCAACTAAGAAAAATTCACAAGTCAGTGCAGAAAGCTAATTCTGAATGCTGATTGGATTAAAAACATCAAATTTACATATGATGTATTTTCACACCTAGACGTGAAAAGCTTTGCTGGAGCTGGTATCATGGGAAGTTTAACTATTTAAACTATGACCCTAACCAGTCAAAAGTCAGTAGATATGGAAGTGGTTAGCTGACAACCATGTGGTAACATAACGAAAGACCACAACACTGTGGCAGCAATATTCAAAGCATGAACAAATAGTAGACTTATAAATATGTAAGATAGATTCTGGAGAGAAACATTGCAGATTCCTCCTTGGATTTTTATCAACAATCTCTAAATATATAGCAGGAGCACCCAACCATACATGATAGCAATATTCAAAGCATGGATGAATGCTAAATTATAAATATGTAAGATAGATTCTGGAGAGAAACATTGCAGATTCCTCCTTGGATTTTTATCAACAATCTCTAAATATATAGCAGGAGCACCAGACCATATGTGGCAGCAATATTTAAAGCATAGATGAATGGTAGACTTATAAATATGTCTAGCATGGCACATTGAACCAACCTTCCCAGCAACAAATCTAACAATCAATTTGAAATGTTAGCCTGAGAAGAAACAATGAGTTATTCTCCTGGAGGTTAACATTGGCCATTTATTTACGAAATAAGGCAGAAGTGGTTCTCTTATAAAATTAATAGAGTGCAGTTTTGTTTTGAAGGTGTTAAAATTAACATGTCATTCCTTGCCTCAATTAACAAAAGACATAGGTCATTTGCAAGATCAGCTGCCAATTTCAGCATATTGAATTGATAAATATATATATATATATTGTAAATTTTAATGCTTCTAAAACGAAGCTACTGTCAATTAACCATCATCGACAATCTCACCTACCTCCCATTAGCATGGACCAGGCTTGCCTCCCAGAGAGTAAAACACTACGCCTCCTTGGTCTCACACTTTCAGCGGACCTCAAATGGAATGACTATATCGAATCCATTGCTAAATCCGCTGCTATGAAAGTCGGTTCTCTGTGTAGGGCCCGGAAGTTTTTTCCGTCTAAATCTATCCTGCACATTTACAAATCTACCATCCGCCCGTGCATTGAATACTGCTGCCATATCTGGTCGGGTGCCCCTGCTGTTCTCCTCGGGCTTCTCGATAAGGTTCAGAGGAGGGTCTGTAATGTGATAGATACCGACTTGGCAGACCGCCTGCAGTCTCTCTCCCACCGGCGAGACGTGGCTTCGCTGTGTCTCTTCTATAAATACTTTCACGGCTTCTGCTCCGATGAACTTAGATCACTGGTGCCCCCTAAATACGAATTTGCACGAGATACTAGATTAGCAACTAGATCCCACCCTTTTACAGTGAAATCGATAAAATGCAGCCGTAACTTCTACTCCAACAGTTTCTTTCCTCGCACTTCCCAACTGTGGAATTCTCTTCCAAACGATTGCTTCCCCGACGGCTACAATCTCCAGGAGTTTAAATGTAAGATCAATAGATACCTCCTAACACACTAACCTGCTCCCATTCTATCAAACACTCTTCCCATCTGCCCGACACTTATCCTTGCTATCCTTACTCATCTATCACCTTTCTCCTGACATTCCCTATGTCTATCCACTCCTTCTCTTTACCTTCCCCTATGTAGCCCCATGCGCAATAGTGGCAGTGGAATGCCTTGCTTGGGGTGAGATGATTAAAAAAAAAAAAAAAAAAAAAAAAGATAAGACTTACTATTAAGACAGAAATGAATGGTTGTATAATCATTATATGGTTGTATCTTTGTTATTTTCTTTATAATAGTATATGGTTGTATACTTTGTATCATACAACAATTCTTTTATTAGAATTTCAAATACAATTAAGTATTTTCATTATGAAAATAATTTCATTCGACATTTATGAAAATATGAATATGAAATATGTATATGAAATATTTATTCAAAAAATATACAAATATGAAACAAATGAAGGTAAACAAATGAATTACTTATTCATATGAAATACTTATTCATATTTATTTATTCATATATTCAAAAGAATATGAAACAAATTAATATGAAACAAATATACAAATATAAAAAAAATGAATATGAAACAAATAAATCTAAAAAAATGAAATATGTATTAAAAAGATATATGCAAAAATATGTATATGAAAAGAATTTCATTGTACATTTTCATTAAGTAACTTTCTTAGAATTGCAAATACAATTTTTTTTTATCATACAACAATATACCGTATATGGTTGTATTCTTTGTATCAGACAACAATATGGTTGTATCATTAGTATAGATACCAATTTAAGAACTGATGTTCGTCTGGAAGGCTTGTGATGAAAACTGTTAGCACAGAACTTATGACTTTATCTAGCCATTTCAGTTGCAAAATAATGAGAACTTGCCGCTAATCTAGTCCTGCATTTAAATTGATAGTCTAGGTACCATGGAGAAAAGTTCTTCGGAACATGAAAGTATTTATAGAAAAGGCACATAGAAGTTATGTTATGGCAGCGAGAAAGAGACTGAAGCTAAGATGCCAGGTTAGAACTAATAAAATTGCAGATTCTTCTTTGGATTTTATCAAGAATATCTGAACACGTAGTAGAAGCAACAGACCATAAATGGCAGCAATATTCAAAGCATGGATGAATATTAGACTTATAAATATGTTAGTTGGTTGGTCGATTGTTGGTTTGTTTAACCAGCACATCAACCTTCTTTGGGTCATTTAATGCTGAAAATTGTTTTTTTTAAGTTTGTCTTGAAGTTTTTAATTGCTTTTGAGGTTGTTTGCCTTCAAACTTTTAATTGCTTTCAAAGTTGTTTGATCGAGGTTGTTTGCTTCAACCTCTTGAACTTTTAATTGATTTCAAAATTGTTTGTGCTCAAATTTAATTGCTTTTTTTAAGTTTGTCTTGAAGTTTTTAATTGCTTTTGAGGTTGTTTGCCTTCAAACTTTTAATTGCTTTCAAAGTTGTTTGATCGAGGTTGTTTGCTTCAACCTCTTGAACTTTTAATTGATTTCAAAATTGTTTGTGCTCAAATTTAATTGCTTTCAGATTGTTTGTCTTCTAATTTTTAATTGCTGATCACAGTTGTTACTTGGTCACAAGGTTATACTGAACACAATACACTGCCCCACAAATACTGCTTGGAGGGAGCAGGGTGCCCACAGCCCGCCCAAAATAAATATATAATATAGATATTGGAGAGAAAGATTTCAGATTCCACCTTGGATTTTATCAAGAATCTCTAAATATATGGCAGAAGCAGTGGACCATATGTGGTAGCAATATTCAAAGCATTCAAAGCATGGATGGATGACAGATTTATAAATATGTTAGATTGTTGTAAAGCACAGCTCAGTGAATCAGCTTTACTAGCAATTGATTCAATTGATCTTTCCACTTCATGTTATAATTTTTTGAGTGAAAGTCAATTTAAGGAGACAAGAAATATATATATATATACTTAGTAAATATGTCTAGGTGTAGAAATTAAAATATGTTCACGCATACATAAATACATTGGAAATAAATTAATGTCTGTAATTATTTTTGCAAAATAAACATTTTTAAAATCTCAAGTGACACCTGATTACAGATTATTTGACATCTTGACTTCAATCACTTTCTCAACAACATAGCTTCTCTCTGTCTTTTCTGCAAATATTTTCATAGGAACTATTCTGACAATCTTTTTTTCCTGGATTCCTATTGTAATGTTTGGTGTTGGAGATGACCGATGCTTGCTAAACATCGACTACTGTCATTGTGGATTAACAGGATGGATGAGGATTAATGAGAGAGCAAAGACGAACCCTGCTAACATGCTGTGTCCCTTCTTATTATCTTTCCCTCCGGATCCGAAGGGGCCGTAACCTCTGTGACCCGGATGTTATTTCCCTTTTATTGGTCAGGACATTACACCCATACATGTGAATTCAAAATAACTTGAAATAGTTAAATGTAACAATCACTTCTACTCCAACAGTTTCTTTTCTCTCATTTTCTGCCTGTGGAACTCCCTTTCATTTGCTTTCTTCCCTGAGAGTTACTATAGTGAACAAAACAAGATGTAGATTTAAAATTCAAATGCTAAGCACTGACTCATTGATTTTGTTAAAAAAAAAAATTAAAAAAGAATCAAATTTAAAAACTTTGCTTATCACACACGCAAAAGCGAATCCAAAACAAAACTCATGAAATTTCATAACTCAATGCAAAATGTTTTTCGACCAATAGAAAACTAGGAAACATCTAAAAACAAAATTAAATAATCTTCAATTATCAGAAACAAATTCGTTTACAGACCCTTTTCGCAAGCCGACACAAAGTTTGTCTATCGTCCAATGGAAAAGCCAGAATCACATCCGGGAGTGAATTCCCAAATGACCTTTTCGAGCACCACAAACAAAATAAAAGATGAAGCAAGTTTGACTGTCACCAGAGAGAAAATGACAAGTTAACATGTTCCTTGACAAACGTCAAACAATCATTATTATTGTCTCTATCCTTCTCTCTCACCTCCTTCCTTTTCACTATTCATCCTGAGTGATAACTTCAAAAACAATCCTACCCAACAATAACGCTCATACATACATACATATGTTCCTGCTTACATACACATAAACTCATTATTGCAAGGACTACTACAAACTCTTGATACCCTTAACTTCTTACTATCATTTCTTACTGAATGTTTAACTTCCACTAATTCATGCTATTCTGTTCTATTAATAAATTTCTGTTTAAACATACAAAAGGTATACTTTTATTCTTTCACAAATTCACCTTCTGAAATTTCTGATAAAACCTGTTAAGTTGGAGAAAGTTTGGTTATGTTTCACACAAGTCCAATTTAATAAACATTAACCATCTCCCTACTGCTACACTGGTAATCCTGTCGTCTAAAAAGGGCACACAATGGAATGGAAGAATCACGCAATAGAAGAATCTCCATAAATGTCAATTGGCATCTTCTATCGTTTATCTTTTATCCTTTCTTCACTACACCTTGTACCCAGTCCTTTCTCTCACTGTAACACCCTAGTGGTGGTTCTGCCTTGCTTAGGGGAAATGCTTAAAAAAAAAAAAAATCTACAAGTGGTGGTTGGCGTAAACATTTACAGTTTAGACGCCTAGAGGTTATGATGTCAACCTAAGGGAGGTAACTCGGACAGACGAGATCACGCGAGATTTGGCGTTAACTCGCCACGTTCATTAAACCCCGTTGTAAGCATAATTCCTTACCCGGCTTGTTGACGGCTGGGTTTGCTTTAATTAGTTTTTTTTTTAGCCTTTACCCCTTAAAGATACCCCAGGATAAGTAAGTTCTCGTTCATCTATAATATTTATATCCTTTTTTTATTGCTTTGTATGTTTTTCTTTTCATCTTTGTTATTATTGTAAATGTGTGTTTACGAAATACAGGAAGATTTTGTTGGGGTCTGCCCCTTTTTTATGGTAGTGCGTTTAAAAATTAAGTTATTTAAAAGAAAATTTGAGTTTTATTGTTCCCTAAAACAATACAATATTATTTCAGAATCAGTCTATTTAGTAAGCAATATCTTTTGGTGTTGCCATTATATCGAATATTGATCAGAATTATTTTTTTCAAGCCCATTTGTCTTTCTCTATGTTGTACATTTTCTTTTACGACGACGTGTCAAGTGTTTCTTTAGGTACCAGGAAGAGACAACTTTTTTATTTTACCATTTCGATATTTATTTGAAATAATAATTTATTTTTTTTTATGTTCTCTTAATTCTTAAAATGTTGAAATCTGTAAGAAAAACTTTGATCAACCGACCGATAAGTCATTTAATGAGAAAAATAAACCATATTTTTATTAGCCTATTGTGTACTTTTGCTACGAAATTAACACTGGGTTGTTTTGTCCATTTGTATGTGAAAAATATAAAACCTTTGAAAAATTAACTTTATAATATAAAGTGGCCAATTATTGAATTCATTTTAACAACAAAACTATCAGTTTCATTTTCTTTTCGTGCCTTTTACAATCTCTTTCCAACAGTTCTCATTTAAAAACAACAAAAATTTAAAAGGTAAAAAAAAAAAATAGTTGAAAAGTGGTTCCAGGTCATTTTTTTTTTATGAACTGACAATTATTAACTTATTGAGTTTGAAACTGATAGGTTTAAACTTAAATTGGAATATTATTATGATCCAGTCAAATTGTTAAACGAGAAATACTTTTTTAGTTTAAAAGTTTAGGTCATTATCACTTACACACTTAGTAAAATTTTAAAATATTATGGAAAAGCATAGATTAAAAAAAGAAAAGAAAAAAGCATGCAAATATAAACTTACTTTGAAAAAGGGTGATCTTCGAATATCTTTGATATCGATGGAGCCGAATAAAGCATGCAGTCATCATCTACCACAGGAACCTCATTGATATATATATATTTTTTTTTCAAGTGTAGATTTTCAAAAATCTACAGTACACTTGAAAAAAAAATATTTCTCATATTTTTATTATGAGTTATTTTGCTTGTGTGCCTAATGTTCCAAAGAATTTAATTGTTAAACAATTTTTTTTTTTTCATTAAATTTGTTAGTTTTTTGTTTTTTTTTTTACTTCAAAATAAAGCAATATTCCTAATAATACAATCCCTAAAATTATCTGTTAGTTTTTTTTTCTCTCCCCTCTTCGAACGGGTATGAAGGTCTACCAAAAAATGTTTGAGTAAATAAATGTGGTCCAAAAAAAGAAAAAAAAATGCTTGAGAACCACTGGGCTAGACGTATCCACATCTGACCAAAAACATTTAAATTCAAAATTCTCACATCTGTGTTTTCTTTCGCAATGATAACCGTCACTCGTGTTTATATCTTTCCCTTCCCGACTATTTAATTCCATTACTAAAGAAAAAATTTACTTTAGTCAACTTATAGCGCTGTGTCTACCTGAAATCTATGAAGTTCATAAACGTGAAGGATTTTTTGTCTCAATAACACACAGACCCATTTGATTAAAGTGTTGGTTGGATCCAATGACTTGACCCATAGAGTTGTGAGTTCAATGATATCTGACTACGGCAATAGTAAACAAAAAACTTAATGACTTGAGTTAAATGGAGATGACTAAGACATATAAAAGTGGCATGACCAACAAGAAATCAAAATAAAGGGTTCAGTTCAAAATTTCAATCACCTCAAGATGGTTGGACTGTACAACTACCAACATGTGATACAGCAACAAAGATGAAGAAACAGTCCAAACAATGTATTGTAAACAGTGAAGTTTTTTATTTCTTTTTTTAATCAAGTTGTCTCTATTTGCCATCTCTTCCCGTACGTTTTTTCTATTATAAAAAGAAAAAAATTCTTTAACAGTTAGCCTGTGTCTTTGATGCCAATGTTTGGGTTACATGTACTTGCCTAAGGCCTAAACAGCATATGAGAATTTGGTGTTTCCAAAATTAAATATGTATCATTAATAATCTCTTTGTTCTCTTATCACATATTTATGACTTTCCCTGGGTATGATGATCAATTACATCTGGCAGCAAGGCTCTGATTGAGAGCTTTTGACAAGCATAGAACCGCTTCTTGATTGCTGTTCTTCCCAGGTCCACTCTGATCTGGGCTGGTAACACCTGTTAGGATCTCAGCTATAGACAAATATTGAACCCCTAAATGGGGACAAAATACTATAAAAGCATAATATTTAAAGTTTTACAGTAAAAATACCAGCAATACATTAAAAAAAATCATCATTTGACTCTTGACAAAAATCCTCTTTACAAAAAAATAAGTCAATGAAACCTGATCTCCTACAAACTGATTTCTTACCAAAAATACATATCCTGGTCATACAAACATATCCTAAAAATCTTGTCAGCATTAAATAATCCATTGAAGTTGATATGCCGTAAAACAAACCATACTGGTAACAATCATTCAAACCAAAATTCATGTTAAAATTGTTTCATGTTACAGATTTAAACTGTTGAAACCTTTTTTCTGCTATGTGAAGCTGCTATCTTACAAGTTGATGTAAATAAACAAAACCTGAAGAATTTAATTTTTGCTGCCAGCTTAACTTTAGTCTTTGTGATTATTTTGTAAACTTAAAAACTTTTTGTGACAGTCTCATTGCAATATGGCAACAACTGAAACAGGACTTGAAATGGAATATCTAGAATATATTCTTTTGTAATAAGACATTTTTAATTTGTTTAAATATTTATATATCTTTTATGAAATCAGGTAAAAAGTTTACTTTATTTGAAAGTGAGTCACTTTTCTAAATCATCATTTGAAATATATTACATTTCCTTCTTTTGAAGGAGTTTGAAATATAATTTTTGTCTTGTCTTGCACAAAAGACTATGGATTCCTTTTTAACCTCACTATTTATATTTTACTTTTTGATTACTCATGGTGACCACATCAGCCAGTGAGAATGAGTTCAATCCTTGCTAAATACTCTGGAATTCCATTCTACCAAATATCAGTTCATTTTTGCATTTTTTTATTTATTTATTTTTTTTAACAGTTGTATTATTTTGGGCAATTTGTTTGGTTCCACCAATGGTTGTGACTGTGAAGTTATCCAGTCATTTATCTTTATATACCTAATAACTGCTAGACTCCTTTTTGTTTTTTTTTTAATAATTTCACTCAAAGTAAGAAAATGAAGGCACAATGGAGTACTGAATGTGAGAAAAAGAAAATATTAAGTGGAAGAGAACAATAAAAGCAGAGGAAGCAGTAAGACTGAAGATAGCAATTGACATTGCATTGACTGGAAAAGAAACTGTCAGCATAAAACTTCAGGTTACACCAAGACATTCAACTATAAAATAAGATCTTACTGCCAATCTAGTAGTACACTTAAATTCACAAAGTCTAGGTACCTAAGTGAAAAACTTATCAGATCAATTGCCATGAAAATATTTGTAGAAAAGGCACTGGGAAGATATATTATAGCGGTAGTAAAGTGACTGAAGCTAAGATGAAATATATTACACTGCGTGCCAGAATTATATGCAAATCGATTTTATTTTATTTTTTTTTGTTTTAACTCCGATAGTTTTTAATAAGAATTAGTGAAACTTGGCACGTTATATGACAACACTAACACATGCACAGATCTAAAATTCTAAGCTAATCTGCACAACAGTAAATGAATGGCAGTCATTTTGGTGACTTGCAGCCTGTTTCAACGTGCCAACTTTATATGCAATGTGGGACGTAAAGGTGCTTTGAGTCAAGCAGAGAAGTCTAAAATTGTCCAAAGGATTCGTAATAAGATATCTACCTTAGAAATAGCCAAAGAATTGGACCATGATCATCGTACAATTAAAAGATTTGTTACTAACCCTGAACTTTGCAACGGATGTTCTGACAAAGGGAAAATTTATAAGAAAACACCTGTGTCGCATCGAGCCATGAGTAGGATCAAGAGAGAAGTCCGCTGTAACCCTCTTGAAACTAGTAGAAAAGTTTATGAAAACTCTGGCATTCCTGATGTGCCCAAATCAACTCGATGCCGTATCCTGAGGACGGTTGCAAAATGTGCAAAGCCAGAGGTTCGCTCTCTATTAAAGGATATCCACAAGAAAAAGAGGACGGAGTGGGCAAGAAATCACATGAAGGGAAATTTTCAAAGTGTTTTATTCACTGATGAGTGTCGAGCGACCCTTGATGGACCTGATGGGTGGAGGAGAAGATGGTACTGTAATGAGGGTCCACATCACCACCGGATCAGGTGTCAACAAGGAAGTGGTGGTGTGATGTTTTGGGCTGCAATCATTGGTAATGAGCTGGTAGGACCATTCAGTCGCAGATGGAGTGAAAATGACCGCCAAACTCTACATTTCCTTCATTAAGGAACACATCAAACCCTGGCAGTAGAAGAATTTGCCATTCCAGAAAAAGATGGTATTCATGCATGATAATGCACCGTCTTGTGCTGCAAGGATAACCACTGAATATTTGGAGAGTGTTTTTGCCAGACATGGGAAAATAATGCAATGGCTTGCCTGTTCTCCAGATTTAAATCCCATTGAAAATCTGTGGAGCATCTTGAAAAGGAAGATTTACTCCAGAGGAAAGCAGTACACCTCCAAGGATGACATCTGGAATGCCGTTCTGACTGCTGCCAAAGAAATTTCATCAGATGAAATCGAAAGTTTGACATCTTCAATGGACCAAAGGCTTTTTGCTCTTGTTAATAAAAATGGCAATTATATACAATATTGATTGTACTATGAAACCATATTGAAGATGTTTGTTCGGTATTATTGTTGTTCTCAAATTATATATTCTTAAAATAATCAATGTTTTAATTTTCCGTCACCACTTCACCATATTTGACACTTTAGCAATGATTTGCATATAAAGTCAGCACGCTGAATCAGGTTGCAAGTCACCAAAATGGCTGCCATTTGTTTACTATTGTGCAGATTAGCTTAGAATTTTAGATCTGTGCACGTGTTTGTGTTGTCATATAACGTGCCAAGTTTTACTAATTTTTATTAAAAACTATCGGAGTTAGAACAAAAATATCGAATTGCATATAATTCTGGCACGCACTATAGAATAGATTCCATTTTGTTAAATAGTGTACTGGCAGGTGCTTCTGATTAAATGATCCATTACTTTGCCTAAAGGAGTGGGCAAACTTTTTTTGTGGAGGGTTGCATCATTGTTGACCCTGTATCATAATAACATGAGTTTCTAACGACAGCATAACAAGCACTCGTATGTGCATGTTCTTTTTACCTTTATTTGCGTATTACAGATATTTTTTGTGAACAGTCTGCACAAATGTAGGAGAAATTAGTTTAGTATTGTATACATTTATTACTTTTAATGAGATTGTGCAGCCGAGGAAAACCTTTTGAGTCTTTCCATGTCAAATGAACAAGCATCTGACCATCACTGACACCCCCCCACCTTTTTAAGATTTGGTACATTTATAGAGCTTCATGATAGAAATTGAATGGTACTTATTTTACTTATTTTCAAAGGTTTCTGAGATATGACTCTTACCAAAAAGGTAAATTTTGGAAAATAGTCACAAAGTTTAAATATTAATATCTTGGTTTTTTTTTTGTTTTTTTTTAAAATTTGACAACAAATTTGTCTGCTTTGTATGCTGATTAATATTTGCATAAGAACTTTGATAAAAAAAATCAACAGAATTTGTGTTGGTTGTGGTTAAATGTTGACTAATTCAGTGTAAAATAAACAACCTTCTTAAATTTTTATTATACAACAAATATTTTTATATGAAAAAAGTGACAATGGAAATAATTATTTTAAAAGTGCCATGAATTAACATTAAATAACAAAATGATATGAAAATATGCAACAAGTGATTGTGGTTAACAAATTTTTGTTGACATTTGACATGTTACACTAAAGGCATGAAACAATCAAATTTTCAGGTTTTTTTATGTTTTTCAATATTTAAGAAAATTAAGTTTTCATCTGAAGTTATACATTGAAATGAATATTTAAAAAAAAAAAAGATTCTTAACATTTACAAAGATTAACAAGCAAACTTATTTTTTTCTGCTTGTTGGAATATGTTTAAATCGAAAATAAAAATTTAGATGTGCAAACCACTTTTTCACTAAAATTATTTTATGATGACCAACCTTGATTTTATCTTTTATTTAAGATTATTTCAGGAATTTCTCTTTCTTAAAAATATTTGAAACTTTTTCCGTCTCTATTGTCGAAAGTTTGTAAATTCTTCCAGTGTCAGTTACTGGACCAACCAAACTAAGAAAATCAGGATAACTTAAAATTAATATTTGAATCTAATGGATAACGAAAAGATGGAGAATGACACTTCAGTTGTAAAAATGTTAATTTTACCACTTCATTATTAACCCTCTAGGGCCATTCGTATCATATTTGATACAGTATTTCCCTATAAGGAAACATTTGGTATTCATTGACTGAGCAGTCAGTACTGCTTTCATTTGAAATTTATAAAATATTTCTCTTAAAAAATTTTTCAGGAAAATATTTCTTTCAAGGCTTGTTTTCATACTGTATCAAATATGATACGAATGGCCCTAGAGGGTTAAGGCTTATACTGGGCATAAAGTGGGTGATCGGTTTTCTATTGTCATGAAGTAATAAACTGATCCCCCACTAATTACTACTTATTAATATAATAATATAATTCACCAGTCTACCTCAGAAAGCAATGGCAACCTACTGTGGGATAATCTTCTGCCCAGTCAGTCATGTCTCTTTCGAGACATGATCGCCTAAGCGTGTTTCATGTATGGCACTTAACTGACTGACTGAATATAATAGAAACATGATTAACCCTCTAGGGCCATTCGTATCATATTTGATACAGTATTTCCCTATAAGGAAACATTTGGTATTCATTGACTGAGCAGTCAGTACTGCTTTCATTTGAAATTTATAAAATATTTCTCTTAAAAAAATTTTCAGGAAAATATTTCTTTCAAGGCTTGTTTTCATACTGCATCAAATATGATACGAATGGCCCTAGAGGGTTAAGATATTTTTCAAGCACTTATCCTAAACACCATTTCCAATCATAGATTAATTAAACCCCTTGATGTTTTCAGGCTCCGTATTGGCCTGTTTTATAGTTTTAATTATTTTTCTCTCATCTCAAATTGACTGTTTTCCCTTCTACGTCTTCCCAAGACATGCCAATAAAACTATGTAGTTTTTGTGCTAATGTAATCTTTTTCAATCTATTTTCTAAAAGTTCTGCTTCATTTGTTGAGGAATACAAAATATTTATGGCTGAAATGTTTTTTCTTGCATAATCAAACAACTGTCTTGGTGTCATCATTCATTATAGGGTTGCTGCAGGCTTGCTTTTGCTGCTAATCTCTTAATAGTGCCACCTAAACCATTACACAGTTCTCTCCCATGAGATGTAACAAAAAAATGTGCCACTCTACATCAATAACAAAGTTAGCTTTATGGTTGCTCAAATTGATAACATTTTTTTGTGAAGTGCACCATCAGAGAAATGTGATTTATTTATTTATTTTTTTTTTTACTTTAAAATTAAGAATTTTTTTTTCTTTTTCAGTACCTCTATAAGTTTTCTTTGGAACAAATGGACAGCAACTGTGTCATACTTGAGACAGTTTAATATAATTATAATATTAATATGCTTTAGCTCTGTCATTTCTGTAATAACAAACAAATGGATGTAACATAGCTTGAAAGTTATTCCGGTGGAAGCCATGTGCAGCATCCTACAAAAGAAATTAATTCTTGGCAAAATCTGCAATAAATATGACTTCACCATGCATAAAATTGTTTCTCATTCAAACAAAATTTTGATTGTTCTTTGGCAATAAAATCATGCTTTCAAAGGCCTGCACAAAGTTTAATAAATTATTTTGTAGATTGCGATACATTTAGCAGTTTGGTTCTATCAGTTTTACAGCCACTGTTTTTAGATAAAATCCTCTATTAAATTTTTATTTAGAATCTCTTGTGTATATGTACCTCCATCAAATTGTTAAAAGTTGAGCAGTCACCCAAGTAGCAGATGTTGATTCACTGCATGTAATAGTAGCTATGCATTGGTGGTGATCTATTAAATGATATTGCTTATCAGTGTGCCAAGATGAGCCCAACAATTACTAAATTCATATTTTGGTGTATTGTACAAACACAGTGTGTTCCAGCACCACATTCTTTTGGTCTGAGCTCAGAAAATTTTGAAAAACTGTTTGGATTTTTTTCATTTAAATAATTGGTACGCTTCTTTCAGGTTACAGAGTAGATACTTTTCCTTTAGAAATGTTTTATAGTCTTTTTTTTTTTTTTTTTTTTTTCCAGGCATCACTCTGCTGACTTCTTCACTCTTATAAAGCAGAACAGCTTTGTCAATTTTCTCTTGTGGGGTCTACATTTTCATGTATTTGGTAGAGTTAATAGTCCATGTTCCTCTACAAGTTATTTTGGTTTATCTTGCTATGTATGTTGTGGCAACAAATTCCATTTGAATTCTTTGAATACTCCAGCTTTTTGGAAGTGTTGTCAAAATTTGTACTTCTTGGAATCTCTTTTCACAAGCTGCAAACTTTTCTTTTAATTGTGCAATAATTTCACTTTCATCAGATCTTTTATGCTCCTCTACACTCATAGATTCTTGAGAAATTTTAGTCAAAATCAGTGTTTCTTTGATGCTGCTCCTTCCTGCTTTCTCCCCACCAGTACCTTGTTTTTTTAAGTTTTTGATACTTGAATTCGCCATGTCAATAAAAATTTGTTGGCCATAAATATCATTTGTTGTATATTTTCATATTATTTTATGTTAACCTAAATTCATGGCACTTTTAAGATAATTATTTTCTTTGTCACTTTTCATCTAAAAATCTATTTGTTATAAAAATAAACAAAACCCAAAATTAGTTTTTTATTTTTCACTGAAATTGGTCAGCACAAAAACACAAATTCTGTTGATTTTTATGAAGGTTGAAATGTAAATATCAACCAGCATTCAAAGAGCTTTCTAAAGATATACAACTTGAGCATATCGGGAGATACCAAAATCCATCATTTGAAATTTGGTCTGACTCGGTAAAACCCTTGTAACTCAGGCCACAGTCAATCTACCACAAAATTTTGTACATAACTTTCCATCAGGTAGACAAAGCTTGTCAAATTTAAAAAAATAATTCGAGACACTTTTTGAGAAATTAAATGTTAATTATCTTATTTGACCTTTTAACAAAAAAATAATTAGATCATCATTTAGGTCTATGCAAGAACTTTAAAAATGATATATAATTTAGCATTTTGAGTGAAAAAATAACAGATATTGATATTTAAACTTTGTGACTATTTTCCAAAATTTACCTCATTGTCAAAGGGTCATATTTTGAGAACATTTTGATCTAGAGATGTGAAAGAGGTACCATTCAATTTTTATCATGAAATAAGTGTCCCAAATTTTGGAGAGTGAAAAAAATGGGAAAATGTGTGTAGGCAATTGTCAGACCCTTGATTTAACACTGAATAACTTATAGATATATAGATAGCACAGTGTGAAATGTAGCAATCCTGGTACCTATAATGTGATCAGTGGGCTTCTCTAATTATATATATATATATATATATATATATATATGAATTGTTTGAACATTATTTTTTAAGTAGATATTCTGTTTTTAATTAAACAGTATTATATATTTATATCTACTGGCCTGATTATTTGCAATAAATTGTTATTACGAAAATGTGTGCCATTCAGCAGGATTCATTTCAAATTGTTGGTTGATTATAACCAAGTTTTGTTAAAATTCGTTAATTTCTGTAATTATATATATATATATATATATATATATAGTTTGTGTACTCTTTTTTTGAATTGACTACTATTTATTGCAACATGAAACCAAAAAAATATGTAGTTTAAAAAATTTTTCTTTATCAGTTCATCTGCAGCAATGCGATTACACCACTAAGACATGGGGTTACTGGGAGTGAAAGAGAATGAGAAAACTTTTGAAGGAACTGGAAACCCCTTCCTAAGCAGGAAACCTGAGATAAACCTCTAGTTTTGTTTCAAAAGTCCAGGAAGGTATGCAAACTGTATATCTGGTGAGTTATAGTTTGCCCATCCCTGACCAAAGTTAAGCAATGTCAAGCCTGGTCAGAACGTAGATGGATGACCGTTTGGAAATACCAGGTGCTGTAGGCTTGGATATGTTTGTGGTGTAACAGATAATGACTCAGAATTGTTAGTCAAGGAGTTGAATTCCAATTCCAGTTGGGTTCGTTATATTCCCTTACATGCAAATACCAGGTGCTGTAGGCTTGGATATGTTTGTGGTGTAACAGATAATGACTCAGAATTGTTAGTCAAGGAGTTGAAATCCAATTCCAGTTGGGTTCGTTATATTCCCTTACATGCAAATACCAGGTGCTGTAGGCTTGGATATGTTTGTGGTGTAACAGATAATGACTCAGAATTGTTAGTCAAGGAGTTGAATTCCAATTCCAGTTGGGTTCGTTATATTCACTTACATGCAAATTCCCTTGGGATGAACTCATCTCTTCTCCTCTCAGCTATGGATTAATTAGTAAGACGAGTATCACTAAAACTTATTATCCAGAAAAATAGATAAAATTGTATACAAAATGTTTAAATTACGGCATTAAATAACCCATAGAGGTTGATAGGTTGCTAAACCATAGCAACCGAACCGAGCTGAAAGTGATAAGTGAATGATGTAATTTTATAATCGGTCTCAATTTTCAAATCATAACCATTTTATTGTTCTGATTATTAAATTCTCACTCATGTTCTGTATATGTTTTTATTTTTCTTCTTGTTGAAGGCCAATCAGTACAATTCTATGAAGATGGTTTCGGTAAGAGTTTGGGGAATTATTTGGATTCTTATCTTTGTTCTTTCTTTATAGCAAACTCTTATTTTTATTCTATTCTATTTTTTTTATTTTTACGGGGTTATTTACTTCTTTTCTTTCTATTTTCTTGTTTGATGTGCTATTTGCTTTATTTTTTTTCCACTACTTCCTTAACTGACAAGATTTTTCTGTAGCTTTAAATAATTATACTCAAATAATACATTTTTAAGATGATAGCATTGATATAATCTGTCAATGTTTGAACTTATATAATGTTAAATTTTAACTTTTAAAAAATTTAGTTTTATTTATAATCCAACATTTATTTCTTGCTATAAATCTGTGCTTGGCAAACCCCCACTATCCCAGGGCTACATCATCTGGTCTGTGAAGGATTTTTGTCTGATCCTGCCAACATATCCGTAGTAAGAATTTTTTTTTTTTATATTCCTGCAGTAAAATAACAAATCTTGTTTAAATAATATAACATTAACTGTTTTTCTTTAAACCTCCAGACTAAGGCAGCCTTTTAACGGAGATGTCTGAGGTCAAGACAATTTCTTACAGCACATCGTGGCCCTCCCGCAAGACACTCTATAGCTTTCTGGCCTACTCTTTCCAAAATGTTGTCAACCCCTGCTATAAACATTTTAGTTAATGGGTACACATGTTCAAGTAGAGCTACCTTCTCTTCTTCTCTTTTTTTTTTTTTGTAATCTGCGTCTACCTAGAATGAACATTCAGTAGTCTTAAAGAAACCGTCATATGGCAGGGTTTGAACCTTTAATATTGTGAAGACCATGTTCCACCACTCACATCTTTATTAAGCCAGTATTTTACAAATTGAAAATGAGAATTTTGTTTCAGACATTTTACATTGGGGGAAAATGGATTTTGGTGTGGAAATGGCATACCAAGTTCAAATTCTATCCTAGTCTGACATTCATTTTTGCACTAAAACTCTTGGAAAAAGTATGAATTAGTCTTTTTCTTCCTCCTCAGTTATGGGTTAAATATCAGATTAGACTGGGTTTTCTAGCCTTTGGCAGTAAAATCTCTGAGAAAAAAAATCTGAATTCAAATCAATGGAAAACTACTGCATTATAGTTAGCCATTCATAGATTATAAAGAAAAAGAATCTTTGAAGAGTTGTGATTGCTTACACCTTGAAGGAACATAGGAGAAAAAAAAACATTCAAATGCTATCTGTTTTTTAATATTATTCAGAATTTTTTGCTGTTTCTACAGAATCTTTTCTTCTCTTCAGAAAAATAGGTTTCAATTCATTTTCCGATATATAAATCCAAATGTATGTTGTGGTTCAGTGGAATGAGAAATTGGAGAGCCGAGTTCAAATTCCAGTTGAATTCATTGCATTCACTTATGCACAAATACTATTGAGAAAGGTATTAATCTGTCAGTTTTCTTTCCATCTATGGGTTAAATAGCAGGACAGATTGGGTTCTATAGCCTTAATTGGCAACCAGTTTACTGCAGAAAGTAATGGCAACCTACTGCAGAAAAATCTACCCAGTAATGTCTCTTTTGAGACATGATCACCCAATCATGTATGGCACTTAACTGATACAAATGCAGAAGTACATGTTCCTGTGTTTCATAGACTTTGCAAAAAAAAAAAAAGTATATATGTATTGGGCAGCAATCTTTTTTTAAATGTTTCATAAAAAATGAGCAAGAAAGATTGTTAATTTCTTATTTAATTTTTCCATGTTTCCTTTTTGAGGGAGATAGAGAATTTCAAAATGTTATATAATGATGAAACTTCTGAGCGTTTTCAGCCACTTCACTACCCATTTTAAAGAGTATTATCTTTCTGATGTGTTTTTGAAAAGGAGTATTCTTTTAAACGCTATCACGTAATATGCATCAGTTTCTTTCTATTTAAAAAAAAATAGAAACTTTCAAAACTTCATTTAGTAATATAGAAATATGTCACTCAGCTGACTGATATAATGAAACAACTAAAAAATTTTGAAAATTAAGAGAATTTGACATGTTTTTTTCAGGCTAGCAGAAATTCTAAATATGCTTGTGTGTGTGTATATATATATATATATATATATATATATAAACTCATCTATAAATGGAACTTTGTCTGTGTGTGTCCGTAACCTATAGACCCAAACAGCTGAACCGATTTTCTTTCATGAAAATTTACACAGTTGTACTATAAGCGTCTGTGAGTGTTCTTAGCTAGGTTTTGTGATGAGGTACCCCCGATAAATATCCATAATCGAAAAAATCGGGTTATAGAAGAAGTGGTCCGATTTTAATCAAATTTGATACACTCATAGACAAAGACATAAGAAATGATATTCAGAAGTTTCAAGGTTGCAGTTCTTACAATAGTGCAGAAAATCGATTATATATATATATATATATATATATATATATATATATAAAAGGCAAGATGTTTGTGTGTATGTCTGTTTATCTGTCTGTATGTTCTTGATACAAATCCACAATTTTTATCTGATTCTCACCAAACTTCACACAAATATTCTTTAGTCTGAGTTTCAGGACCATGGATTAGTTTTAAAGCTTTCATTACACCCGAGCAATGTGGGGCTATATTGCTAGTATATATATATATATATATATATATATATATATAGAGAGAGAGAGAGCGAGAGAGATTAAAGATTGGTTATTAAAATTTAAGGAATAAAAAGTCAACAAAATGAGACTAATATAATGGAAATAAAATTGATATTTATTATACATAAACTTTTTGACTAAATTAAAGCATGAAGAGATTTTAAAATCTGATTTTTTTTTTTTTTTTTTTTTTTTTTTTTTTTAAATGCCTGTGTTCTTTTTCAACGATACAAGGAATAAATAAAGAAGTGGGTCATACTCTTCTAAGGAATACTGTTGTCGGTTAGACATCTCCCTGTGGAAATTGTCTCTAAGTAAAACTAATCCTTCAATCTCTCAATGTACGAATTTATTTTGAAAATAAATTTCTACTCCAGTCTTTCTTGTCGGTTGAATAAAGACGCTAAATGCATGCATCTGATGGCATCGACATCATGAAATAGTTGGTTGAAGTGTACAATGACAGGACGGACAATTCTTGTCTCTGAGGTTTCTTTTTTGAATTGAAGAAGAAATTTTGTTCCAGTTTCTTGAATATAATTTCCTTTTTTGCATTTGTGGCAGGGAAGGAAAAATATAAAAGCTGAACTGTCACAGTTCAGAGCCAGTGGTTTAAATACTATGTGAGTGCCCAGAGTCGGGGTGAAATTGCTATCAGTAATAATATGCCGACAGACTTGGCATAGGGGGTTTATTGCAGGTGATGTTCTAATTAGTCTAGTGTTTTGACATTTTTCTTTTGTTGGCTGGGACAGCTATTAAATATGAAAATAAATATTAAAATTCTCTCCTCCTTGTACATTTCAATTTTGTTCTTCTCTACTCCTGTCAATGTCATTTTAAATTGACCGTTTTCCTTTGGAAACAGCTGCTAGCTTGGGTCCTCCTTTTATTCAGACAACTCGGTTATAATCATTCATTAAGTACTGTACATGCAATCATGCTTTAAACAATGTTGCTCGTGATTGTTTCAAGATGATAAGGTCTACTTTTCTGTTATTTTATCTTGTTTGTAATTATAGTTCTGTTTTATGGTTTAAGATTTTAAAATCTGTCAGTGATCCTTGTTGATGTAGCAAGGCAAGTCTTGGATGGTGACCCTAAAAGAATGGGGCTTGTCTGGACATTTGTCATGGAATTAGTGATAAGCTTGTGATGTTTCATCTCTGAGAAAAGAGCTGAATGGTAGAAAGCAAATGTTTTCTATCTTGAAGAAACAAAGGCACTGAAACTGACAAAAGAAATGGCTATAATTCTTAAGCGGTTCTCATCAAATAGACTTGTTGATGAATTTCAATACAATTTAATAATAAAACGAAATTACTAATATAAACAAGATTTTACTCCATTTTCTTTAGTAATTCTATTTTATGGCTGAGTATTTTAAAATCTATCACTGATTTTCTTTAATGAGAAATATTTGAAAAGTTGGCCACTCAAGAGAAATGACACTAACTTGTTTTTCTCAACGTGTCTCCATGTTTTATCTTTTTGACATTACTCTTGCTATTTTCAACTTACTGAGTATAAGACTAAACTTGACCAGAGATTTTATAAAATATAAATCCATCAATATTTTGGATGACACTTGGTATCTTTCACTTTAAATGTAGTTTTTGTACAATTCTTACTAGTAACTGTGCTTCTTTAGTATAAATTAGCTGTTCGTTTTACTGTGATACATTTTTCACTATTGGATTCCTCTTCCTTTATTATTTTCAAGGATAAAACTTATCTTTTGTAACAGATTGAAGCTTAGAGAAATGATAGTAAAAGATATTGGGTATTCAGTCAGTTAAGTGCCAGACATGCCCATGTTTGGGCAATCATGTCTCAAAACAAACATGACTGGTTGGGTAAAAGATTTTTCTGTAGTTGGTTGCCATTACTTACTGCAGTAGACTGGTTGCAAATCAAGGCTATAGAACCCAATTTGTCCTGCTATTTAACTGATATATATATATATACATATCCACTGCACCACAATTCTAGCCTTTCTTTAGAACCTACCACAAAGGATTAGCAAATATCTTTAATAAAAAGTTATTAGTTTTGCCTCATGCTTAGCAAGTTTTGCCAAGTTAATGAAGGAGCTCTTAGTTTTATATTGAATGTAAAATATCCAGTCTTTAAAAAAAAAAAACTGACTGGGCAGAAGATTATCCCATTGTAGGTTGCCATTGCTTTCTGTGGTAGACTGGTTGCCAGCCATGGCTATAGAACCCAATCTGTCCTATTATTTGATCCATAACTGGAGGGAAGAGATAGATTTGTCGTTCCGAGTCGATATCCACTGGCCCACAACACACATCCTGTAATCACTTTGCCTTATTTATTATATAATTATTTTAAATGAATATAAGTTACTTAGGCTTTTTTTCTTCTTTTGGGTACTGTGTGTTGAGCTGGTATGTAAAAGTCACTACAAATATAAAAAAATCTTGGAATATATTTTTTCCTTTTATTTTATCAGCATCAAATGATGATTTGATATTTACCCTGTTTGGACTGTCGTCCTCATCTTTCTTGCCATATTTATGTTTCAGTCATTGTACATTCCAGCCTTCTGGTGCTAGGAATTTTAAAACAAACCCTTTATTTCAATTTCTGGGATATATAATTCTCATTCCATGTGTGATGCTATTTCTGCGTATCATGTAGTTATCTCCCTTTAACTCTTTATTTATTCACCACTGCTGTAGCCAGTGATTGAAAAAGTATAGTTCAAAATTCCTAGAACGTTAAAAGGCCAGAGTGTACAACAATCGAAATGTAAACATGACAATAAAGATAAAACAGTCTGAACAACAAGGTATGGAATTATTATATTGTACTGACAGCACTGGCAATCAGGTTTGACAATTCTTACATACTGTTGATTTGTTCATTTATATATATAATAGCAGTAGTGCCCGGCGTTGCTCGGGTGTAATGAAAGCTTTAAAACTAATCCATGGTCTTGGAGCTCACTCTCTGTGGACGTTGACACGAAAGACTAAAAGGCAATAGTTGTTTCCAGTTAAAGCGAAACCGTAGACTGAAAGAAAAATGAATGGATGTAAGTCAAATTTTGATTTCCTGGTATCGATATCAAATAAGTTTTTTTTTTTTTTTTTTTTCGTAAACTGAATTTTGAAGGCTAAATAAGTCCTCTGAGTAAATGGTATCATGGCTGAGACTAAGAACTACAATTATACTTACTTAGAGCCAAACCCGAAGCAAAAACTAAAATAAAAGGGCTTAAAAAAATAGACATACAGGCAGATAAACAGACACTCACACAAACATCTTGCCTTTTATATATATATATATATATATATATATATATATAATCGATTTTCTGCACTATTGTAAGAACTGCAACCTTGAAACTTCTGAATATGGTTTCTTATGTCTTTGCCTGTGAGTGTATAAAATTTGATTAAAATCGAACCACTCCTTCTATAACCCGATTTTTATTTTTTTATTATCTATTTTCAATATTTATCAGGGGTACCTCAACACAAAACCTAGCTAAGAACACTCGCAGACGCTTATAGTACAACTGTATAAATTTTCAAGAAAATCGGTTCAGCCGTTTTGGAGTCTATAGGTAACGGACACGCATGCACACACACACACACACACACACACACACACACACACAAAGTTCCATTTATAAATAAGTTTAGATATATACACAACATAATACACCATGAAAATTGTGAACAAAAACTTAAAATTCATGAGGCAACCAATCAACACTGAATAATTTATTACAAGTATTGTAGCAATGTTTTAAAATACATTTGAGTTGACTAACATTTAATGGAAACCTGAGTTTGAATTCCAGTTGAATTTGTTGCATTCCTGTGCAAATACCCTTGGAAAAGATATTCATTTGTCTCTTCTCCCTCTAGCTATGGGTTAAAGGATATTTTGGGTTCTATAGTTTTGGTTGGCAACCAGTCTACTGCAGAATGTAATGGCAAACTACTGCGGGAAGATCTGCCCAGTCAGTCGTATCTTGAAAGAGACATGATTGTTCAAGCTTGTACCGTTTAACTGACTGAACATTTAATACCATGTTGCAATTTACCATCTCTGGTTATCCCCCTTGCATTGAAAAACCTTTGTTTACAAAACATTGTAACCACAAAAGTTAATTTTACAATAATTATAGCAGTGCGAGTTTATAAAAATCACCATTTATATCAAGTTTGTCTTCGCAATTCACCCCTGAGAATAATTTTGAAAGTATTTGAGTTAATAAAAACTACAACGTCTTCTTTGATGAATTTTGAGAGAGGTCACCAAGACGGTAATACAATAACATCCACCATCACCGACGATTTTATTTTGTGTTGACATAACACTCCACTAGGCAATGGCAATAGTTACCAAAAATAACAAACTCGGTTTGCAAATTTGTAATGCGGTTCTATGATGTCACACCGCGTGATAGCGTGAAATGACAACAGAACTATGTATTCAAATGCAATGTAATATGTTATGGCCAGATTTAAAAGTGATTTTATTAAGTGTGGGTTGTTTTGGATTTAATGTATATGGCCTCCAATATCTGAAGGTTCTTTTTACTGTGTGTATGAGTAAGGATTATTGTATTATTGACTACAATCTGTCTGATATTACCTACATGTTTGTTTTTCTGAGAAATGTTGTTTAATTGTACTCTGATCAGAAAGGTATAGCTAAAAGCACTCAGAGTACAATTAAATTAAAGCCAAAATACGGCGTTTAGAACGGCTCATGATTAAGCATAATATACATTCATTGTCTCTTATACTTAACAGTATATTTTTAGAAAATGATTTGCTGCCTCGATACAGTAAAAATATATATATATATATATATATATATACACATATACACACAACTGACACAGTACTGCAGTTGAGGGTTTTAATTTTTTTCTGAACATAAAATATGTAGAAACTATCCAGATGTTTTATATGCCTGAGCACTTTTAGCTATACTTTTAGCCATTATCAAGGATGATTTTATTTTTACTTTTAACTGGATGTATGGATTGTTTTCTGCATATATCTAGAGTTAAAGGAATGTTTTATTTTCCAAATATGGCCAGCACATTGTGGCTGTGTTTATACTTGATATTGTTGAGTGTTGGCTTTTTCTTTTTTATTTATAATGCTTCCATTATTGTTGGCTTTTTTTTTTTTTTTTTTTTTACATAGATGCAGAAAATTATAGAACAAGAAATTAAGAACACAAGAAAAATTATATTAAAAAAACTGAACTGCTGTACTTTGTCAGCTGTTTTTAATCAAACGTGTGTGTGTGTGTGTGTGTGTGTGTGTGTAATCATGGCTCTTCCCATAACCCATTAGGGTCATAAGGGTACTACAAGTACTGCCGTCATAGTAGCAGTAGTGTATCTTAGGTAAGATAGTCTTACAAAGCATAACCTTCTCCAGACTGGTTTGAATTCAACTTTTCTACAATTCAAGCAGATTGTGCTACATACACACATATATACATTAATGAATATACATATCCTACATTTTAAGCATGACTTGTGTATAAATTGAACTAAATTATAAGTTACTTAGTTTGTTTTTTTTTTTCTTTTCTTTTGCCTGATTTTGGATACTGTGTGTTGAGCTGGTATGTAAAAGTGAATACAAATCTAAACTTATTTATAAATGGAACTTTGTGTGTGTCCGTTACCTATAGACTTCGAAACGGCTGAACCAATTTTCTTGAAAATTTACACAGCTGTACTATAAGCGTCTGTGAGTGTTGTTAGCTAGGTTTTGTGTCGAGGTACCCCCGATAAATATTGAAAATCGATAATCGCAAAAATCGGGTTATAGGAGTGGTCCGATTTTAATCAAATTTGATACACTCATAGACAAAGACATAAGAAACGATATTCAGAAGTTTCAAGGTTGCAGTTCTTACAATAGTGCAGAAAATCGATTATATATATATATATATATAAGGCAAGATGTTTGTGTGTTTGTGTCTGTTTATCTGTCTTGTATGTCCTTTATACAAATCTACAATTTTTATCCGATTCTCACCAAACTTCACACAAATATTCTTTAGGCTGAGTCTGAACTCCAGAACCATGAATTAGTTTTAAAGCTTTCATTATACTCGAGCAACGCCGGGCTATACTGCTAGTATAAAAAAAATCTTGGAAAATATATATATATATTTTTTTCCTTTCATTTGATCAGCATTAAATGATGATTTGATGATATTTACATTATTTACACTATTCGGACTGTTGTCCTCATCTTTATTACCATGTTTATGAAGTTTCAAAAAATACATTTCAATAAAAAATATTGGCACGCACAATTTATAATTTAAGGAATGCTATGTGCATTGTGGTGCAGTGGATATCAAATCAGAACGACAAATTGGGTAGCCAAGTTCAAATTTTAGTTGAATTCATTGCATTCCCTTACGCACAAATACCCTTTGGAAAGTTATTAATCCATCTATTCCCTCCAGTTATGGGTTAAATAATAGGACAGATTGGGTTCTATAGCCTTGACTGGTAACCAGTCTACCGCAGAAAGCAATGGTAACCTACTGCGGGATAATCTTCTGCACAGTCAATCATGTCTCTTTCAAGACATGATCGCCCAAAGCATGTATCATGTATGGCACTCAACTGACTGAATACCTAAAATAATAATTCAAATTGTAAAACAATCAGTTAATAATAATAATAATAATAATATACACCTGATGATTGTATAATACATGAAACTCCGAGTCATACTTAAAGCATACGATAATATGTATATTTATTAGTATATATACTTTTTGCTCTGTTATATTGCATTGAACACTGTTCTATAAAATCCTAAAATGTGTGTATGAAACTGTGAAATAGTGATCCTGTCCAGACACGTTATATGATAAGAAATACTTTGAGGTTGAGATATTTCCTAAATCACCCTCCAGTCTTGCAGGTGTCTTCTCCATAACTGGCACAACTTTAATCCTTGCCTCTTATTTATTTTCTTTCCCCCACAGTCTTGTTGAAATCTGCATTTGGCACCCTCAGTGGTTGTTTAGGTTCACTTCTTCCATAACAGCTCATTAATTATTTATCAATGTAACTAGTTTAAGCCAAGCTGTTTACTCCTAGCCATTATTCCCCCAAATTATATTCCTTGAAACAGTTTGTTCCTCTACCCAACAAATCGATAACCTTCATTCTATTAAACTATGCTATAGCTACTTTAACTAGCTTAGACTAAACATAATTTTTAATCTTTCTTCTCTGTCCCCCCACCCAATTTTGTCACTCCTTTCTTTTTAAATTTTTTTTACTTATCTTTTATTTTTCCATTCCTTATATATATATATATATATATATATATATATATACACACCCAAGTGAATAAAGAACAAAGTATTAATAACATTCAAAACATTAATTTCTAACAGCACTCAATATAGAAATAGAGCTATGAATATTTATTACAAGTTATAGTTTAGAACATGTACAAATTAGTTGTGGCGCAGTGGATATCGACTCGGAACGAGAAATCGGGGAACCAAGTTCGAATTCCAATTGAATTCATTGCATTCACTTACATGCAAATACCCTTGGGAAAGGTATTAATCCGTCTCTTTCCTCCAGTTATGGGTTAAATAATAGGACAGATTGGGTTCTATAGCCTTGGTCGGCAACCAGTCTACTGCAGAAAGCAATGGCAACCTACTGTAGGATAATCTTCTGCCCAGTCAGTCATGTCTCTTTTGAGACATGATCGCCCAAGCGTGTATCACGTATGGCACTTAACTGACTGACTGACAAATTAGTTTACTACAAAAGTGTACATTTTGTTTCGACATCGAAAAAACAATGTCTCATCAGGTAGTTAATAATGATTTATTAACTACCTGATGAGACAGTTTTTTCGATGTTGAAATGTACACTTTTGTAGTAAATTATAATTTGTACATTTTCTAAACTATAACTTACTTATAATTGATAAGATTCTTAGTGGTACAATATTTTATAACAGCAAGGAATATGTGAAATTTAGATGACATTCTAAAAACTAAAATAAACAACCGGTTTCAGCCCAGATTTCCTCAGGTATATTTTCTGGAAAATCTATTATTAGATAAATAAACCTGAGGAGATTTGGGCTGAAACCGGTTGTTTATTTTAGTTTTTAATTTAGAATGTCATTTAAATTTCACGTATTTCTTGCTGTTATATATTACACACACACACACACACACACACACACACACACACACACACTACCAGCCATAATTATTAGGCCACCCCAGTGTTTTAAAAAATGATATATTTCATACTATTTTTTAGTATTTATTGCCAAGTGAATCATTGTAAATGAAAATAGAATGGTTCTTTTTTTAATACTGCACAATAACGTGTGCATCAAATGAATTTATAAATATTTAATAATTGCCTATATTGCAGTTTCATCAATGAAAGAATGAAGAAAATTTAGGGTGATTCGAATAAGTTCATCTTTGCTCCTTGCCTTGTAAAATTTTACAAAGTAATAAAAGAACCATTCTTTTTTTCATTTAGAATTCTCCACTTGGCAATACATACTAAAAATAGTATGAAATACATTTCTTTTAAAAAAAACTGGAATTGCCTAATAATTATCACAGTATGTGTGTATATGTGTGTGTGTGTGTGTGTGTGTGTGTGTGTGTATATGATGTGCGCTGAATAACAAATAAAATTTGCCATTTAGTTGATCGGGGGTTATATTCAGCGCTTCTACTCTGGAGTGTTGTAGATAAAATGTTATTGTAATTATATATTTTCTGAGCTTTTGAAAATTTTTACTTGCTGGTCAGTTAAAGTAAATGCATATATGGAATATAAGATTATTTCAAATCCTCCTCCTTCACTGTTTTTTTTTTTTCTTCCTTTCTTTCTTCTTTTATTCCCCCCCCCTCTCTCTCCCCCTCTCATTTATTTAAAATTGGTATCCTACCTCTTACAATTTAAGAACACGTGTCATATGCTGTGGGATTTAATCTTAATTTTTATTTGGTGTACTTATCACACTTGGTACTCTGCACTCTCTCACTTGTTTGTTTATTTGCTTTGTGTGTGTTTCAATCCAGTTTTTGATTGAGAAGATAATTGTTTGACTTGTTTAATTTCCATTTTGACTTGATTAGTGATTGGATAACAAATATAAATTATTCTCTTCTTGCATTGGTTATTGAGTGATGTCAAAGGTCTTCATCATGAGGATTCTCCCATTTTCTACCCCTACAATATTAAATCAATTAAAATTATCAACTATGTATATATATATATATATATATATATATATATATATATATATATATTACATACAATCTAGGAAAGAATATTAATAAAAAGTTTTGAATTTAAAAATGTACTTTTTTTTGGACAGTATTTGTTTATTTTTATTATTGTATTTTATATTTCAGACCACCCTCGGTCCTTCATCAGAAACGGGTGATTTTTAAATTTGAATTAGAAACGTATTTCATGATAGCGTCCAAATATTTTTTTTGTTTACATCACGTGGTGTGTTTGTTCACAACAAGTGGCACGTCCATAGAGAAAGTCTGTTTGTTTTAGATAAAAATTTCTTGGAATCTGAGGAGAGGGGAAAAAAAAAAAAAATGGCGATTCTACCTCTGAGCTATGGGCACTTTTTAGCATATACATTATCATTATACATGCCCAATAGCCAGAGTGCTCTAATTCATTATGGAATGAGCGATGTGTTACATACGCATCGCTCATTCCGTAATGAATTAGAGCACTCTGGCTATTGGGCATGTATAATGATAATGTATATGCTAAAAAGTCTGCCTCCTTCTATCGAGTGCCCATAGCTCAGAGGTAGAATCGCCAACTGACGCCAATTCAGTCGGGTTTCAATCCTGGGTTAAAAAGCAATTGGAGTCTAACTGTACTGATGAGCTGTGATTTAGCGAAACAGATATGTCTGGATATATATATATATATATATATATATATATAAAACTTATTTCAAAATGACTGCAAACTCTACACAATTACATTTTGAAATTGTAACTCTATCATTCTTTGGTAAATTTTTTTGAAAATCTCATTGCTAATAGTTTTACTTTTAACTATTATTTCCTTAAGAATCAGTTTGTGTCTGCTCTTGACTAGACACCAAATTCAATTGAACACATCAGCCAAATAACTCAGATGACCTCTTCCTATTGGGCTTGGAGATTTCTCTTTCTTACCCCCACTACCAAAAATAAAAAATATTGGATCTTATTTTTTACCGTGAAAATAGAAATAAATTTAACCCCAGTTTAGTCTGGTAGAAATGAAGAAAAAAAGGCCCCAAATGCTGAATTTCCATCTTAAAAATGAAAACCTTATTCCTCACATTAATCTCTCATCCAGAATATACAAGGTTTTATCAAAAAGAATTGAGGTTGGTGCTATAAAAAGGAAACTACACCACACTTCAATTCAGCATTTTAATCTCCTTTGATGTAGTCCCCCTTCTCAAGTGACACTTTATCTAGTGTTGCTTCCATTGATGGGAGACTACCACCACCTTTTAAATTTGTTGATTATCAATTTTTTTTTACTTTTTTCAGTGCAATCTTATCGATTACACCCTAAACTTTCCGATTGACAAAAAATTTGCAAAAATTTCAACATTTAAACAATTTTAGG
Source organism: Ascarosepion bandense (assembly GCA_037127315.1). NCBI lineage: Eukaryota > Metazoa > Mollusca > Cephalopoda > Sepiida > Sepiidae > Ascarosepion > Ascarosepion bandense. Next base: position 2,037,681 of record JBBBDQ010001553.1, on the reverse strand, counting down.
AGGGGGGCTCAGTTTTTCATACAACCTTATAGTAAATCAATCTTGTGCAATTAACTTTTTTGCTTGCGCATATTCAACAACTGAATCCTTTGCGAAATGTTTGAATAAAGCCATTCTTGGAGTTTTCGAGGAAGATGTCATCGTAAGAACTGAAGAAAACTTGAAAAAATACAAAAACAAGAGAAAAAACTTGCTCCCAAAAAAACAAAAACGAAGCGACTCCAATGCGGGTAGTTACAAAATGGAGGATTGATTTACTATAATGTTGTATGAGAAAGTGAGCCCCTCTCTAAAATTGCTTAAATATGGAAAATTTTTCCAAATTTATTTTGATAATCGGAAATTTTATGTAATAATTGATAAGGCTGCGCTGAAAAAAGTAAAAAAAAAAAAGAGAAACAATAAATTAAAAGGTGGTGGTAGTCTCCTTCAGGTCCGCCATGGAAGCATTCCTGGATCTCTTTTATTGGGATAGCGAACAGCTTCCTTGTTGTGTTCTCTTGACATCTTGAAATCTCATTTTTTCATATGAGATTTTGGAAAGATGAGAAAGTTACAAATGGTGAAATATGGTGATAGTTGGGCATGGAGAATATTATGTTTTGCCAAAAAACTACTGCATAAACCATAGATCTTGATGGAACCTCTCTGGTGTCATTGGGACAACCACACTCTTTTATGCACTACTATTATCAATAGAATGAGCAAGAAGTGAATGCATGATTGAGTTCAAAGTCAATCTGTGTTAAGTAGTTTTACTCTGCATAATTTATCTGTTAGTAAATCCATAGCTAAATCTGTTGCTAGGATGGTCAGATCACTGTGTAGGGCTAGAAAGTTTTTATCATCTGAATCCATCTTACACATCTATAATTCTACCATCTGGCCGTGCATTGAATACTGCTGTCACATCTAGTCGGGTGCCCCCTGCTATTCATTTGGGGCTTCTTGACAAATCCAACTGAGAATTTCCAATGTAATCGACCCCAACCTGGTAGCTCAACTCCAGTCACTTTTGCACTGATGTAACGTATCTTCCCTCTGTCTCTTTTATAAATACTTTTACGGCTTCTGCTCCAATGAGTTTAGTTCCCTGGTTCCCTCACTGCATGAATTTACCCAAACTACTAGACTAGTGACTAAGTCCCACCCATTTACAGTAAAATCAATCAAATGTAACCACAACTTCTGTGGAATTCCCTTCCATATACTTGCTTCCCTGACAGCTATAATCTCTAAGAATTTAAATGCAAGGTCAATTGCCATCTCTTCCTTGACTCGCATCCATTCCCTGACAACCCTTGTATCATGTTCTTCTCCTTTTCCACTCTACTCTCATGCAACTCTCTTCACACCAGTGTTCTCATCCTTCTCTTATCCATTCTCTGAATTATACTTGGATTATTTTTTTCTTCTCTCCTTTTTTTCTTCTTCTCTTCCCTTTCATTTTTATCCCTTTCTCCATCATTACTATAAAAATATTTATAACAATTCTAATTTTATGAAGTCAGTCATTTTGAAATAGAAAATAATTTCAAATCCTACAGATATGAGTTCAAAAGAACTTCCCTCTTTGTCAATGGGATAAATGACCTTTAATGATTTTTTTTTTTTTTTTTTAAGTTCACAATATTATTTAATAAAAATATGAAATACAGACACTTTCTGCATTTTTACAAATTTTATATATTATAAGATAAATTCGATCAAAGAATATTTGAATAAGTTTTTCTTTTTTTTAAAAATGTATTGGTATTTTTTTTTTTTTTTTTTTTTTTTTTCATATATTTAAAAATCTTTCTCCTTATTTTTTGTTTTATTTAGGGATTGGAAATTTTTAAATCTGAAAGTAAAAAAGTAAGTTTTATTTTATTGTATTTTTAAAACCTTATTTGATTTTGCAATTCTTGATAAATTCCAAAGATGACTGTATTTTTCATCTTGTAAAATAATGTAAGGTAGAATAAATGCAAAATTAGGTTTTTATAAAATATCAATTGTGATAACAAATTGAACATTTCTCAGTGAATTTTGAAGCAGGTCCATTTTCTCAAAGGAATTGAGATTTTCAGGTGGCTTTTTCTTTTTCTGCTAGATATTTCATATATTTTAAAAGGTGTAGATAGGTTTGTTCAGTTCACACTCCTGTCGGATCTTTCATGAATATTTTTTAAATGTTTATATTTTAAGTTTCAAGTCAAACATAACTTGAAAGAACCTGAACTCTTTTAGTCTTTTATGGAACTGGTTGAAAATATTTGCATTTTAACATTGTTTGTTCCACACTCTTCTGTAATTTCTTTTCTTTTTTAAACAGGAGTAGAGGTTTATCCCTTTGTTTCCAGTTTAGGATTGGGTTTCCAGTTCCTTTTAAAATCTTTTCATTCTCCTTTACTCCTCTTGTCTTAGTGGCATTGTTGCCTTTCTTGGGGCAAACTGATTTAAAGAGATATTTTTTTTATTAAAGTCACAGATTAGAAATAGATAAAAATATTCATTTAACTCTCAGGGCAGGGGGTGCGCACATGCACACTAAGTGTTATATATGAATATACTTCATTAAAACTTGACAACCATGCAAATTTCCCTTTTCGGGTGCTGTCTGTAGATAACTAGTCCAAGTAACCCTCCTCCACTTAGGAAAATTGCTTAAAGATAAAAAAAGATAATTGATAGATATGCGGATGTGCGTTGTGGCGCAGTGAATATCGGCTCGGAACGAGAAATCAGAGAACCGAGTTCGAATTCCAGTTGAATTCCTTGCATTCACTTACGCGCAAATACCCTTGGGAAAGGTATTAATCCGTCTCTTCCCTCCAGTTATGGGTTAAATAATAGGACAGATTGGGTTCTATAGCCTTGGTCGGCAATCAGTCTACCACAGAAAGCAATGGCAACCCACTGCGGGATAATCTTCTGCCCAGTCAGTCACGTCTCTTTCGAGACATGATCGCCCAAGCGTGTATCGCGCATGGCACTTAACTGACTGACTGATAGATATGCGTTGTGATTCAATGGATATCAACTCGGAATGAGAAACTGGAGAGCTGAGTTCTAATTCCAGTTGAATTTGTTGCATTCACTTGCGTGCAAATACCCTTGGGGAAAAAGGTATTAATATGTCCCTTCTCCCCAGCTATAGATTAAATAACAGGACAGATTGGGTTCTATAGCCTTGGTTGGCAACCAGTCTACAACAAAGTAAGATCTACTGAGAGAAGATCTTCTGCCCAGTCAGTCATGTCTCTTTAGAGACATGATTGCCCAAGTGTGTATCACGTATGTTAGTCAACTGACTGATTAGCAGGACACTTTTAAGAAAACCATCACTGTAGACACATTTATTCCTCAATAATAACAAAAAAAAACTTTTAAGGACACAATAGAAATTAATTTAATAAAAAAGAAACTCCTAGGATATTCTTCATCAGTCATTTTTAACAAAACAAATATTTCTGCTTGTGTGTGTGTGTGTGTGTGTGTGTGCTTGTATCATCTGCATACAAGCCTGTTTTGCTGTGTGACCAAATATTTGCTTGCTTCCAGCCAAGATTGGAACACGACCAATTTGGTATCAATTAGTCTACCCCTAAGCCATTGCCATATGGCTGAGAGAGGAGGAAACTTTAGTGTGTTGTATACACACACCAACAGCTGAGAGAACTCAATTCATAATTGAAGAGTAATGTGTTAATTGCAGTAGTGGTTACTGTTTTTAAAATTTTCCCCTCTAGAGATTGCTGTTGGATAATATGTAAAATTTTTTCATGGTGTGTGTGCATTCTTGCAACCATGTTCATGTGTGTAGAATGTCATGGCTATTTGTCTCTTTTGTTGTTTTCTTATTTTTTTTTTAACTTTACACCTCACTCTTTGTTGTTTACTTTTTTCTTTTTTTTTTTTCCTTTTACTTTTTATATATATATATATATATGAAAAGTGTATGTGTATAATTATATAATTTGTTATATATATTATATTATTTATATATTATATATACATGGTACTTATTTAAAAGCGCTCAATATCAGTGATAGAGCTGACATATTCATATAGATAGGTGTGAATTTGTAACCCTGGGTTTTACACTCTTGCAATCGTCAGACAAACTGACCAACTTTTTAAAAATTGGTTATATGTAGTGTTGCGTATATCCGAGTATTTTTGTGGAAGTGGGGGGGGGGGAATCTGTCATCATGACAGACACAGACATATATATATATATATATACATATATATATATTTATATATATATATGTATATATATATATATTCATTCGCATATATATGTTTATGCAAGCCCCAGTGGGCGAACGAGCGTGTGTCTTTGCACGCGTCAATGGGTGTACAGATATATATATATATATATATATATGTCTGAATCTGTCATGATGACAGATTTTTTTCCTCCACTCCCACAAAAATACACGAATATACGCAACCCTACATATAACCAATTTTTAAATTAAGTGGCCAGTTTTTCTGATGATTGCAAGAGCGTGAAACCCAAGGTTACAAAATCACACCTATCTATATGAATATATATATATATATATATATATATATATAAATAAATAAATAAATAAAAAACAAATTGTCTGACTGAACTGAAAAGGTCGAAACCATGACAGTGCAATTGGCTGATCTCCGCAACTTAAATATGTAAAAGCTCTACATGTTAAAGCTTCATTTCCCTTCAAACATGTATTGAGCACTTTCTAATAGAACTGATTACTGGTCTAAATTCAATCTAATTTAAATCTGCCCTATAACAGTTTTGTGTGTGTGAACTGATTTTCTTTGCTTTTATTTTTATTTTTTTATTTTTTTATTTTTTTATTTTTATTTGTGACAATGAGAGCACAAGTCATTAATTCCTATATTAATCAGAAATTGTCTAAATGTCCTACTATGAATTGTCATGATCAACTTGTTCATTAATAGTAACATCTATAATAGTAATTAATATACTATATAATAGTTCATTAATAGTAACATCTATCTACTCTTTTCCTATACTAAATATTATAACAATTATAAGACAGATTTGTTTTCTTTATAATGGAACTTGAATAGCTTTACAACAATTCTTCTCTCTTTGTAGAAAAAAGAAATGTCGTTGGCAGAACAGGCTTCATATACATTGATTAATGTTCCAACGGATGCGGAGCCGCCATCGGAGTTGCAGCTTCGACAAGAATTGGGTAATGTGCTATTTTTTATTCGTTACTTTATGAGAATTTGTCATCAATATAACCCATGTGTTTAATAACCATAAATAAAAAGTATTTTTTTTTTTTTTTTTTTTAAATATATTTTATTACAATATTTATAGGTGGACAATTTTCTTCATTTTATTATTGTTATCACAATGTTTTGGCCATTGTGCCCTCCAGTTTTCATCAGGTGTATGCCGATCAGGATAACCTACTGGGAATTTCAATTGAACCCTTTATTAAATCTACTAGGGTAGATTGTTTTTGTTCCACTGCCCATGTCTAGGGGTATTGTCTAGTTCCTATTTTTAGTACTACTTGATTATTGCTCATCCACAACTAACCACATAGATGAAACAAAGATTTCAGTTTGAAATTCTCTCTAGGTTACCATAATGAAAGCTGGAGGGCACAATGGTCGAAAAATAACAAAGATGAGGACAATGCAAAGGATAACACATCCTATAAATTTAGGCAGATTTTTTTTTTCTTTTTAACTATATAAAACAACTTCCATGCAAGAATAGGCCAGTATATTTTTGTATTCTTTAGACATGTGACTCTACTCATATTTTTATAAAACTTCGTAAAGATTGATGAGATACCTGCCTCATTTTATGGGTTAGACAGCTTAGAGTACAATTTCTATGGGAGATGACTGTGACATTTATAAATGAAAATTTTTTGAATTCCCTATATGATACCGATTCTGCCAAATCCCGTTTAAAAAGAAAAAAAACTGTTCACCCCCCACCTGATGTGCAGGTGGTGTAATGGTTAGTGGCATGGAATGAGAACTCTGACAGGTGAGTTTGTAAAGAAACATGATGAGAATTCATTCTCATATATGCAACTACCTTTGGGTTACCTATGAATCCCTTCCGTTTACTTGCTTCACTGACAGCTACAATCTCCAAGAATTTAAATGTAATGTCAATAGTCATCTCCTATCTCACTAACCTGCATCCTCTCTCTCTCTCATGCTCCTTTCTCCATCCACTCCACTCTCATCAGTATTCTCATCCTTCTTTTACAAACTTTCTGAGACCCCCCCCATAACCTGTCATTCTTTCTCATAACTTTCCGCCTATGTAACCCCCCCCCCCCCCCCCGCAAGACAGTGGCAGTAAAATGCCTTGCTTGGGGCGATATGATTATATAAAAAAAAAAAAAGAAAATTCCTTGCCAAATAGTTAAATATTAGGACTTTTATCTGGTAAAATTATTGTTATTCTTCCCAAAAATTGTTAATGCAATATTAAATTGGAAAAGCAAAATAATTACAATTTAAAATGTTTCTGCTTAAAATAGCCCACAAAGGGTTTGAGTGGTTGATAAACCGTAAAAAACATATCATTTAATCAATTACCACACTTCCATCTTCTTTCGTGTCATAAGCCTCGGTTTATTGGTACTGAAGCTTCTATTAAGATGCTGACACTGGAGCAGCCATTGCTAAACACTTTTAAGTGTTTACTGTCTTTTCTTATAAATCACAGATTTTCATTACCTCAATCAACAGACATTGAAGAAGGGTGGGGGAACAATGTAAACTGAATGAAAATAATAAAATTCCAGTGATAGCTTGTAGTTTAAGAAATTTAAGGTGAAAACAAAACAAAGGCTCTATTTTAGAAGTTATTAAGTTATCAAATGTTATTTAAAAACATGAGTGGTTACTGCTATATTCTCAATGTTAAGAATTGAATCTTTTTTTAACGTATTACATGATTTTTTTTTTTTTTTTTATTATGAGCATATCTTTAACTCAAATTAGACTGAATGTTAAACAATTCTGCAGTTAACACTAGTGTAACTTAAACTGAAAGGGGAAAAAAAGAATGTAAAATTAAACGAAAAGTTAGTAAATATACTATTTTATACTGTATTCAAGAATTCTACCAATTCTACTAGTTAAATTGAAATGTCTTTCTTTTCTATTTAGTAGACCTAGATATAAATAATTTAAGCAACTTGAGTGATAATTTTTTATTTTTTTATTTTTATTTTTATTTTTTAATTGTTTCACCCCAAGCAAGGCATTCCACTGCCACTATTGCGCTTGGGGCTACATAGGGGAAGGTAAATAGAAAGTCCTTTTTTCCAAGTACGACTCGGCCAACTCTGGCGTAGTGAGCGGCCAGGGACCTGAAAGATGGCGATCCATGCCCGGTCGGGATGAAGCCAGAGGAAATTCTGGAAGTCTGAAGTGCCTCTGACGTGCAAATCGATCGTCGGAACAGGGTGTAGGGGCGAAAGACCAATCGAACTGTCTAGTAGCTGGTTCCCTCCGAAGTTTCCCTCAGGATAGCTGGCGTTTGATCGTCGCAATTCCATCCGGTAAAGCGAACGATTGGAGGCCCCGGAGCCGTTCACGGCCTCGACCTACTTGGAACGGGTCGACTCTCCTGAATACGGAGCCATTCCTCGTCTCACCTTGTGGGCTTAAACGACGCGGGGAGGAAACGAATGCTTTGTGTTAAAAAAATTCTAAGTTGGTTAGGGAAAAGAAAATGATGTTTAAATTTTTTTGTGATATTTTCAATTATTAAAGTCTATTTACCTTATGTTTTTTTTGTTATCCAGTATACCTACATAATCTCGTTCTATCACATTCATATCGTTTCTATCCAATGGACCTACCTCATCTCATTCTATCCCATATATATGTTTTCAGAGAAGGGAGATGTGAAGATGAAAATCAATGCACTGAAGAAAACAATTCAATTAATTCTAAATGGAGAAAAAATGCCTTCACTGCTGATGATCATCATCCGTTTTGTGATGCCACTGCATGACCATACCATCAAGAAACTTTTGTTGATATTCTGGGAAGTAGTGCCAAAATGTCATGCAGATGGTAAACTTCTCCAAGAGATGATTCTTGTCTGTGATGCCTACAGAAAGGTAAGCTTCATTTTTTTTTTTTTCTTTCTCCTTTTTATTCTTGTCATTACCTGACGAAATGCCATGATGGTGGAGGAAGCGCTTTCTATAGTGATAGATTTTTCTTTTTTTTCCTATTGAACTTAAGTAACTGATTATTTACTAGTCAATTTTTACTTTACTCTCTAGCCTTGATAGATCAAAATCATTCCCACAGCCTTGTGGGTGGTGGATTGTTTTCATCCTGCAGTCCCTTACCCCACAGGTACAACATTACAAGCCACCCTGTCTGAAATTATTATGCAAATCAAAAAGTTCTGTACCAGTATTTGTCAAATTTAAACTTGTCCCTTTCCACCCTTACTAAGATCAGTCAGTTAAGTGCCATAGGTGACACCCACTTGGGTGATCATGTCTCTTTATAGCACACAATATAACAGCAGGCGTATGGGAAGCAATTAAAACCACCATGTTGGAAATTGAACCTGATGAAGTAAAAAAAAATCAATGGATAATAGATTACTGTCTGTTATTGATAAAGAAGAATGTAAACTGTAAAAAATTCAAAGACTTATCATATGTGTTTGTTATTTGTTTGTTATTTGTTGCATTATATGTTGCATTATAGGCGTTGATCAATTTTTTATGTGTTATATATCGACAGACAACAAACACGCATATATATATATAAAAATATAAGTTATATTTTTATTGATGACGATGGACCGTGTAGCCTAGGGTACAGAGAGTGAGAGCGCGCTTCCAAGGGTTGACGGGGGGGGGGGGTAGTATCTGTTGCTCCTCTGGTCTGGTCTGTCCGGACTGTCTCGTCTCTCTGCTTGGTGAAATCCATGCCCGAGGTCTTTTATAATCTCCAAACCGGTACTTCCGGATTTTGTCTCGCCCACGCACGCCCACGTAATTCTCAGAGACACCTGTTCTGTTTGCCTCTTGTAGCCATTTCCGCTACTGCCGGAAATAAGGTCAAACAAACATCCGTTCCTTTCAACGACCGGAAAACACCCCAGCTTGCATCAGCTTCCTTCTTCGGGTGGGGCCAGATTATTATATTACATATGGTTTTATTGCTTTTCTATAGAATTAAAATGTGATTTCATTTTGTCTAATAACTTCAGACTGCAATTTTTCAGAATACATCAAATAGTGTCAATAAAACATTGATATGACCTAAAATTTTATCTCTGGCTTTGTTTTGGCCTCTGAATTCATTGTTTAAAATTTGACAATTTCCTTTTCTCTTTTATTTTTTCCCCAACAAAATTTGAATTGTTGAAGTTTATATGATTTGTTTAATAACTTCAGACAGTGTGTATTGCTACTCTTTTGCTGTTTCCATGGCAAATGTCCTGACAAACTCCATTCTTCCGTTTCATCAGTTCAGAGCTTAACAACTGAAATTTACCATGTTACATTTACAAGTTCAAATCAGATTCCTTTTCTTTGTTTCTTATTGATAGGGTGGAAATTCTGTTTGGACAGCTTATTCTTAAGAACTGCTTCTTTGTGGAGTAGGCTCCCTCCTGGATGCTTTCTCTAATACAACTATTAATCTCTTCAAGTCTAGGGTTAATAGTTATTTATCCTCATGACTTTCACTCTCTACTACTTTCTCTTGTGTACATACCAAACACCTTATTCAGCAGTTTCTACCTTGAATTACTCTTAGGGCTTTTGTATTGGGAGAAAATCAAATGAAAAAGAAATTTACTTTATGAATAACTTTTTTGACTCCAAAAATCTTCCTCCTCGTTTGTTGTTCATGTGTAACGAGCGTATTGATAATGTGTATATTTACCTTGATTCTGGAGTCTGATTTGGTTCTACTGGCTTTCAGATGATGTGCTAATCATGAGTGTTGTTGTGTTATGGCAACTCACTGCTCTTTACAATGATTACAAAAGGGTATGAGACAGCAGAACCATGATGTGAAGTGTTGAGAAAAGAATTCAAACAAATTAGATTTAAAGAGAATGATGGCTGACATTTCAGAAGCAGCTAGGCATCATGTTTAACTTCCTCATTCTCACATAATGAAACGTATATGTTTTATAGTGTAATTTCAAATTTTAGTAGGCATTCAAGTCGGCTGGCTGGCTGCTTTTCATCTACAAATGTCAATATTGTAACTTTTCTTGATTGATAGATACCAAGAGTTGTTTTGCATGCATTCACAAAATTCATTCCTACTATATTTGGTGGTAAATATAGAACCATGTATTATTTATGTATTTAATATCTGAACTCTGATCTGACAGGTTTTGCTTTCCATTGTTGTTTACCTACTTTTTATATATATATATATATATACACACACACACACACACACACACACACACATATCTGGGAGTTCTTGAATATTCAGGCTGGTGGGGAGATAGATATATATATATATATATATATATATATATATATATATATATGCTGTTTAATTATAGAGAAACAGAGTATTCGCTCAAATATGAGTATCCATTAAAAATGTTCAAATAAATAAATTTAAATATGTCAGTTAATTACCAATTTGTAACTTTTTGTAAGATTTCATTATATATACACTACCGGCCATAATTATTAGGCCACCCCCAGTGTTTTGAAAAAATGATGTATTTCATACTATTTTTTTCATATTTATTGCCAAGTGAATAATTGTAAATGGAAATAGAATAGTTCTTTTGTTAATATTGCACTATAACATGTGCAGCAAATGAATTTATAAATATCTAATATTAAATCTATATTGCAGTTTCATCAATTAAGATGATTTGGACCAATTCATTTTTGCTTCCTTGCCTTGTAAAATTTTGCAAATAATAATAACAAAAGAACCATTCTATTTTCATTTGGTAATAAATACTATGAAATACATCATTTCTTTTAAAAAACTGGCGTGGCCTAATAATTATGGCCGGTTGTGTGTGTGTGTATGTATGTGTGTGTGTGTATATATATATATATATATATATATAATGTATGTGGTTATTTTATTTCATTGAAGTTTTTCTTAAAAATATGCTTTTATTTTATTTTGTTAGGATTTGCAACATCCTAATGAGTTTATCCGTGGTTCCACGCTTCGTTTCCTCTGCAAACTGAAAGAACCAGAGTTACTTGAACCTCTGATGCCTGCCATCCGCCAATGCTTAGAACATCGTCATTCTTATGTTCGACGAAATGCCGTTCTTGCCATTTATACCATTTTCAGGTCAGTATTGGGAAAAAAACTACAAGAGGGAACAGGTTTTTATTTTTTTTTATTTTTTTTTTATAAGTTTTATGAATATTTTGGGAATGTTGATATCTTAAGTTTATTGACAAACATAACTTGAAAGAAGCCGAACTATTTTAGTCTTTTATGGAACTGAAGATTGAAGAATTAATATTTGCATTTGAATATTGAATATTCATACTCTTTCCCTGTTTTTTGAACAGGAGTAAAGGTTTATCCCTTTGTCTCTTGTTTAGGATTGGGTTCCCAATTCCTTCTAAAGTCTTCTCATTCTCTTTCATTCCCAGTGGACTTCTTCATGACATTGTTATTTTGCTTGGGGTGAATTGATTTAAAAAAAAAAAACTAAAAAAAAAAAAATACTTGAAGTGATAGATGTGTTGGGTTTGAACACTCCCCCATTGCATTTCGTAAAAATCTTTTTTCCTTTACTCTGAAAAAATTTAATTACAAAAGAATGTCTTATAAAAGGAGTTACTGCTTAAAACAGTGTTTCAAAAACTATTTTTTAATATTTGAGATTTTTTGGGGGGGAATTTCTCAAGATTTCTTAAAATTAAGTAAACTAATTGTTTGGAGATGGAACCTCATTTGGAGATTCTCTCCTAAGAAGGCTGAGTCCTTTTCACAAGTCTTCACTTGGAATTTAAAAAAAAAAAAAAAAATCAATACAAAATCACAGAACACAGCAAATTATCATAGAAACCACCCTTGAAAGGCCCATATGTGCAAGAAATGCAAAAAGCAATCTGACAAAGACCAGCTAGTTAATCTCAAGGCGTGTATTATCGAGCTGACAGATCAGCGCGGTCATCTCTTTCATCATTTGACTTTCAGGACGATAAATTGGCCTTACTCTCTCTGATTAACCAAATTTATTTTTCGGTTCTTGCTGTTCTACCAGTTAATTGGCCAGATATTTATTGAAATGTATTCTCCGTTTCTTTGAAAATGGTATTTTGCTTTCAAACCCCAGTTATTTAATATCTTTGATTATTTTGTTCTCAGAAACCATGACTTCCTTATTCCTGATGCTCCGGAATTGATTGCAAAGTTCTTAGAAGAAGAACATGACATGTCTTGTAGGCGTAATGCCTTCATGATGCTTATCCATGCAGACCAGGTAAAATTTTCACCTTTCTTTTTATAAAACAAATCCTAACATAACCAGTGCTAAAATGATTCTATTTGGTGCTTTCTCTATATGTCTTCCTTAAAGTAATTGGCAATTGTCACTTGTGAATCATCTCTTTTTTTTTTTTTTTTTTTTTTTTTTTTTTTTTTTGTGTAGTATTACTTAGTATGAATTTCAACCACTGGACTCTAGCTCTCTCCCCTCCCCTGTATAACCTTCACTTTCTCTCCGCCTATGTATCTGTCATTGCACCTGCTTTCTCAGCTTTCTATTGTTCCTTTCTAACTAGCTTGTACTCCTCACTCTTTTCTAATTAATCTTTTTACATTTATGTAACCCCCTGCACATCAGTGGCGTTTCTGCCTTGCTCGGGATGAAATGATTAAAAAAAAAAAAAAAAAAATTCAATATATAATCTTTGTAAAGACCAGAGTAAATACAAGTAAACATTTAATTCTTCCAACCTCAATTGGAATCATTACATTGAATCAATAGCTAACTTCACTGCTAGGAAGGTTGGGTCACTTTGTCGGGCCAGGAAGTTTTTTCCCACCTGAATCTATTTAGCACATATACAAATCAACCATTTGACCGTGCATGGAATACTGTTGTCATAGCTGGTCAGGTACTCCTGCTGATTATCTCAGTATTCTCAACAGGCTCCAGAGGAGAATCTGTAATGTGATTGGTCCCAACCTGGCAGCTCGACTCCAGCCACTTTCTCATCGTCAGGATGTGACTTCCCTCTATCTCTTCTAGAAATATTTTCATGGCTTCTGCTCTGATGAACTTAGATCACTGGTGCCCCCTCCACAAGAATTTACTTGGACAACCAGACTGACAACAAGGTTTCACTCTTTTACAGTTAGATCAACCAAATGCAGGTGACAATTCTATTCCAGCAGCTTCTTTTCTCACACTTCCCACCTTTGGAAGTCCCTTCCATATACTTGCTTTCCTGACAGCTAAAACCTCCAGGAATTTAAATGCAAAGTCAATTCCCATCTCTTATCCACTTAACTCCAGCCCTTTCTACATCGCCCCATGTATCTTGTTGTTTTCCTTTCTTGGCAACTGTCTTCACTCCTGTGTTCACATTCTTCTCTTGCCCTTTCTCTTTCACTCCCTATAGCTGGTTCATCTTTGTCTTTACTCTCCTCCTGCCTAATACTTCAACTCTCTTATGTAACCCCCTGCACATCAGTGGCGTTAATGTCCTGCTTGGGGTGAAATGATTAAAAAAAAAAAAATTAATTGGATTACTGTACAGTGGATGGCTTGTGTTAAATGTAAAATGAATGGATGGCAACTGCTCAACAAACAAAATTGACATAATTTGTAATGGACAATAAAAAGAAAAAAAACAGTGCGGAAAAATATAAATCAAGCAAACAATATATGCATAGCAAAATAACAGAATAAAAGCAAAGCAACAGTAATACTGCAAAAATTTCACAAACCAAGAATTGGGGTTGACTAACAAGAGCTAATTCAGATAATGTAACATTCTGATTTCAAGACAAGACAGACTGGGACTGAGTCATATGAAACTGAAAACTGGTTTGTTTTATTAGCCAGGAAGAAATGCCAGCATGCATTTGTATGCCTCTGTCTTTAAAATGGGGAAGGGAAAGAATTTTATAGTCCTTCCCAATCAGGATTGAAATGAACAATTACTGTTAAGGTTTTTATTTCTACTAATCATTTGCCTCCAAGCAGGGCAATACCACCCCACTGGTACACAGGGGGATTAAAGGAAAGAAAAAGTGAACACATTATCAGGCATATAAGAGAAAGATAGGAATCAAGACAATAGAAGATGGCAACTGATGTTGCACTTAAACTTTTTGAGGTTGTAGCTGTCAGGGAAACAAGTAAAAAGAGGGGAGTTCCACAGGCAGGAAGTGTGAGAGAAGAAACTATTGAAGTAGGAGTGGTGGTTTCATTTGAATATTCTGATGGTAAAATGGTGGAACCTATTTTCCAATCTAGTAGCACAAGTAAACTCATGTGGTTGGGGCACCAGGAATAGAAGCTCGTCGGAGCGGAAGCTGTGGTAATATACCATCCCGTGGGAAAGTGACTGAAGTAGATTACATTGCAGATCCTCTTTTTGATTTTGTCTTGCTTTTGATAAAGAGTAACTGTATTGGTAAAGACTGTTTACCTCAAAGAATTTTCCAGAAAGTTCTCTGATCTATCCCTGGAACAACTGTCAAAACAACAAGTTATTTAAAATCAAACCCATCCTAAAGAAACAACTATCAGAACCCAGTAAATCACGCAAGGAAGAAGTGATTATATCCCATATTCGAATGGGACATACACACATAACCCACTCATGTCCTAAAAAATGAAGAACCTCCTGAATGCATTGCATGTCAAGAACCTTATACAGTAAAACATGTTCTACTCGACTGCAGTGACTTTATATATATCCGGCAATCCTTCTATAATGTTAACAACCTGAAAGATCTTTCCGAAAAAATAAACTCTAATACTATTTTAACCTTCCTCAAAAAGATCAAACTATACAACAAAATATAATCTAAGTAAAGATCCGAAGATCAAAAATAGATTTGACCCTCACCGGGGGTGGGGTGTAAAAAGTAATACAACTTGAAAGCAATGGAAAAGTTTAAAAAGCAAGACATCTTCCAAAATTCTGTAAAAATAATATAACCTTACCCAAAAACATTTGTTATGACCTGAAATGATCCCATAAGAATTGATAGGTTGTTAAACCTCGAAACAAACTCTGATCTATCCCTGACCCCCCTTTTGTTCTTTTGTCAGAGCAGTGCAGTCTTTATTATTGCTCTCTCTCTTCATATATATATATATATATATATATATATATTTCTCCGGCATTTACTTTTTTAAAAAAGTGCTCAATACAATATAGATCGTAGAGTGTAAAGTTATTGAACATTGCCTGATGATGAGGTAAAAGCTTTAAATCGCAAAACATAGAAGTTTCCATGTCTCAATGTAAATTAAGTCAATTTTAAATAAAAACCAAATTTAATTATATGTTGTTAATGATTTTATTTTTAATTTTTTTGCAGGAAGCTGCTTTAAATTACTTGAGCAGCTGCATTGATCAAGTGAATTCTTTTGGGGATATTCTTCAATTGGTTATTGTCGAGTTGATCTATAAGGTAGTATAAATATTTTCTTTTAATTCCATTCAATCAATTCCAAAACTTATTAAATAATTTTGTTCTTAGAGAAAAGCTTACATGTTCTTAAATTCCCAGCCCATTGCATAGGGTTACTAGCCTACCAAAAAAGTCCTGCATGGCTGACATTTCAAGTCTCTTACTGCCTAAATTTTCAATCACTGAAAAAAAAGAACAAAATTCTGTTACAAGACATTATTTACATTGTTCAGACTATTGACCTTATCTTTATTACTATGTTGAAGATGTTCTTTATTCTGCTCGGAATTTTGAACCGACCCTTTATTACGATCACTGGAGTATATCATTCTCACTCCTTGTGCAATGCCACTTCTGGTACCCATGTAGTTATTTCCCTTTACCTTAACTCTCTAAGTTATTTGTTTATCACTGCTGTAGCTCGGTATTGAACTTACAACTCTTTGGGTCAAGTCACTGGAACTAACCAACATCTATATCCACTGGACCTTGAGGACATCAGCATATGAATTTCTGGGACTTAAAAACTTAATGTCTCAGTAAGCAATTTTTATCAGAGCTCATATTGCAATCTTTTGACACTAATGATTTTCTCTAGCACTTTGTATTACTGGTTCCTATATTGTATTCATTTCTATGCTTGGTCTGCTTAGGAGATTGTTGTGGTCTAGCATATGTGTTGATTCTTTAAGTTTACTTACTTTCCACTGGTGTTCTCTATCTATTATTTCAACTTCATCTCATAGAGAGCAGTGATCCCCTTTCTCCCTTCATATATGGCAATAAAGATGAAGACAATAGTCCAAACAATGTCAATAGTGTAAATACTACCTCATCTCAGGAGTATAGATAAACACAAGACATGTTTGGAACATTATATTGTTTTTCAATAAATATGCAGAAAATTTAAGACAAGGCCATTTCAAAAGTAACATTTTTAAAAAATCTTTTAGCAGAAATGTATTACATTAAGAAGGTAGAGTGTCAAAGAATATATCCTGATAAAAATGGTTTTAGGACAGTAATTCTTAAATGGTGCAGCACACCTTATAAAATGCAGTGGAATGATTGCCTTTCAATCATAGATTTAGAAACAGTTTTTAAAAAATTAATTTGCCAGAAATAAATATGATTTCAATATTCAAAAAATTATGGACTACTTGTAATTGTAAGCATGACTCTCGGTATAAATAATTGTAAATAATTGACTGATGTTATTATTTTGATATTTTTTGCATTATATCAAGTATTAAGAAAGGTTTGAAAACTGGAGTTATCAATAGTAATGTTCTGATTTCAAATACGCAGTTATCTCCCTTGAACTCTCTATATTTTTATCACATAAAATTTGAGGTGTGAGCAAATGCTGGAAATGCTACCAATATAAAAAACAAAAATTGGAAACTACTGGTTTACTGCAGAGCCATTCCAGGTAACGTTAAAAAATCATTTAGCTAAAATCTATTAAATTAAGAAGGTACAATTCCAAAGACACATAACCTGAGTTCGTTGTCAGAATGCTAATAAATATTAAGCCTAGGTTCCCAAGTAAGATATCACACTCCACCCACGTCTATTGAACGGGTGAAGAGGCTCATCCCTTGTTTCCTGTTTAGGATGTGGTTTCCGGCTTTCTCTTTTCCAATCTTTACACTCTTTTTTTTTTTTTTCTTTTTTCAATTGGAGTAGATAGCCTAAACTATCGCCCGGTTCACACTCCACCCACATCTATTGAACAGGTGAAGAGGCTCATCCCTTGTTTCCTGTTTAGGATGTGGTTTCCGGCTTTCTCTTTTCCAACCTTTTCACCCTTACGTAGCCCCCTGCACATCAGTGGCGTTACCGCCTTGCTTTGGGTGATATGATTAAAAAAAAAAAAATTCACGCATCTTTCCTAATAACATAGGCATTATCTGGTTAATTCCATATCAATGCCTGGCAATGCTTCCATATGTGATTCCTGCAAGGAAGAATGGATCTGTGGTGACCCCCCCAGTATATACTGGGTTCACCCTAAGAGGTAACAAAGTAAGTTCTTTGTGATAACTTGGAAAATCAGAAGAGCTAGGGCCCTGTCCTGGGAGTTGCCTTCAAAGCCACCAAGGGCAGTCAGGCCTTGAAAGATGTGAGGGTGTGTACTAACATAAACAAGGATGTGAACACAAATGAATTTTGGATATACATGTACAACACAACTGGATAAGAGAAAGTTGGATAAGCACCTGACCTATGAGGAGAGAAGGATAATCCATCACAAGAAGATTGAAAATTTAAAGAAAGACTTGAAACCACATACCTTTTGGTTTGGTCAATGCTAATTTGGAGTTCAGAAGTGAAGAAACAATTATTTTACATATGGAATATTTATTCTTGGTATTGTCACATTTGTAGCCTTTTTGGTGGTCGGGAGGATAAAAAATTAGAGAGCCTTCCTACCAGGCAGTACTTGACCTTCAGAATGTAGCTGGGTTTATTGCTCAGTGCCTGAGGTTCCACCAAATGGGGGTGCTTGGCTGATTTCTTTTTTTTTTTTACCCACAGTATTGTTGGTAAACCTACTTTAAATTTTGTATATGACTGAGAGGAATGTGCATGTTTTAATCTCTTTGAGTTCACTGTATGTAAATATTTTTTTCTTCCTCTAGGGCTAACATAAATGTGAGGCATTCCTAATATGCCTTGGAGCACAAAATCTTATCTTTACAATGGATCATTTATGTTTTTTTTTTTTTGTTAGGTGTGTCATGCCAATCCATCTGAGCGTGCCCGCTTTATTCGCTGCATATATAACCTTTTAAACTCTTCAAGCCCAGCTGTTCGTTATGAAGCTGCTGGAACTCTTGTCACCCTTTCCAGTGCTCCCACAGCTGTTAAAGTAAGACTTTTTTTCTTTTTAAACATTCTAAAAATACTGAATTGGTTTTATATACATTATAATTTTTTTAATCTGCTTTAAATTTTTTGTGAATTTGTGACATGATCCATATAAATGCTAAACTACCAAATTTCTACAGATTAATTTACATATAAGATTCGTTTAATTTATTCCATCCCAAAATTTTGTTTTTGATGGTGATTTTTTTTTTTAATTTTTTTCTTTTATCTTTAAAAAATACGTCTCTTAATTACTTGTCTACTAAAGGTATATCTGTCTACAAAGAAGAATCTTAAAATAAAGAAGGAAATCATTGATTTCTTGAAATTTGCCTATAAAGCTTGAATTTTATTGCCTAAACGTGCATATATACAAAGTGTATCTTTTATATTAAGTTTTGAAAGATAATTTTTGTGATAGGAGAGTTTTGTAATTTGCTTGAAGCATTGTGTATATTAGGTGTATGGGTAGGCACACACACACACACACACACACACACACACACACTACAATTAACGACAGCAGTAGCAACTAAGGATGACCATTTGTTGAAAGGCAAGGCCCACAAGCGGATGTTAAAACAAGCTCTCCTACTATTCTGAAGATGAGATTTTGATCTCGAAATATTAATGAATAATAAATAGGTAATACTCAACACCTTTATCTTTTATTTTTCTAAACGCATTGTGATTGCCTTCAAGACTTACCCATACACATGATTTTAGTGGTTATTCATATTTGAAATAGATGCCCTATTTTCTTATTTTTATTTTTTTATTTTAAATAAAAGACCTTGCTGTGCTGGGACACCCTCTGTGGCTGAACAACCTTGAGGCATATTGGCTCAAATAGTAGTTCCTACTACAAGGGGTCACACGTTCAAACTCTGCTAGAAAGCACATTGTCTTTATTAAATTTTCTTTTGTACTCAGCCCAATAGACTTAATACCTTTTCAGATAATAAGATTAAAAAGGAAATGTAGGATGTCTATTTCAAATACAGGTATCCATTAAGAAATACAGGTATCCATTAAGAAATGCAGGTATCCATTAAGAAATAAAAATGTAAATTGTTAGATTAGAAATAAATCCATTAATTCTTTCATAACGGAAATTAACGAAGATTAAAGAAAATTTTTGTTAATTTTCGTAACATGTTTACATTTATTTACATTTCAGAGCAGATATGGTTGTTTGCGATGAATTCGAAAATTGTGTTATAGGCTTAATTTGACTTCATCTAGACTGATCGTCATTCGTGGTCGAGTGGTCTAAGACGTGCCAGATCAGTTGGTGGCTTCCCCTATGTGGATAGGGGTCGCAGGTTCAAATTGTGTTGAATGATGCACATTTTCATAACAAAAATTTACCATAAATAATCAGGCTGGTAGAAATAAATATATAATACTGTTTGATTATAAACAAAATATTTACTTAAATACGAGAATCAATCAAAAATAATCTTCAAACAAATCATCATTTTATATATATATATATATATATATATATATATATATATATATGTAAAGAAAAATTAAGGCAGACACGTTATTTCATGGTAAATTGGAAGTGTAGGCCTATTTCAGGCGAACCATCATCAGCTTCCATCTTTATTTTACAAAGGATTTTATTCATGTAAAATCCTTTGTAAAATAAAGATGGAAGCTGATGATGGTTTGCATGAAATAGGCCTACACTTCTGATTTACCATGAAATAACGTGTCTGCCTTAATTTTTCTTATATTTGCTATCTATGTATTTATATACATATATATTTAGAGCTCTCTTAGAGAGTTATCCTACAACTGTATGCACAGGATATTCCTCTGGATTCTTCTATACCCACACTGCATGCTGATATATATATATATATATAAACATATATTGTTAAATATAACAGAATGAATGTCTATTATGTTTAATCCATGAGGCGTTCTAAACATCGTATTTTGTCTTTAATTTCAATTGATCTGGCACATCTTAGACCACTCGACCACAAACGTACCATAGTCGAATGGTCTAAGATCAATTAATGGCTTTGCCTATGTTGATAGGGGTTGCAGATTTGAATCCTGCTGAATGACACACATTTTCGCAAAAAAATTATTGCAAATAATCAGGCCAGTAGAAACAAATATACTGTTTGATTAAAAACGAATTATCTACTCAAATACGAGTATTGATTAAAAATAATGTTCAAACAAATAATTCCACACACACACACACACACATATATATATATATATATATATATATATATATATTGATTGTTTAATACTTAGTTTTTGGTTCTAATAGGGTTAGACAATACACATTTGTATTAAAAAGTGTTCTATACAATTATAATGTAGAACTTTTGAATATTTTTCATTTTTAAACGAGTTATTTCGCTACCTTGGTTTAAAAAAATAAAATAAAAACGGTGAAAGGTAAAATTAGTTATTAAAAATCGCCTGAAGACACCACTCATGGTAGAAACCAAGGTAGTGAAATAACTCATTTTTTTTTTTTTTTTCATTTTTAAATTTATATATATATATATATATATATATATATATATATAATTGATTCTTCTGAAAATGTTTCTTTGTTTCAGGCTGCTGCCAGTTGTTACATCGAACTGATAATCAAAGAAAGTGACAACAATGTGAAACTGATTGTTCTTGATCGGCTTATTGCGCTGAAAGAACTGCCAGCCCATGAGAAAGTTTTGCAGGTAAGTTATTTCCCCTTCTGCCTCCATTTCCTATTAGAAAGATAGTGCGAGGAATAAATTGTCGTCTAATCTAAAATTCAAAATAATGCTGACATCTCATTTTAACAGATATATTTGCCAAAATTACGCAAAAATATCTTGATTTTCTAAAGAGTAAATTTATTCAATAAAATTGCTTTTGGCTTCAACCACGACCTCCTGACAATTTTGGAGTCTCCAGCAGCTCGTCTGGATGGTCTCCTTGTTTAAGCTGGTGGAGTAGCTTGTTCTTGCTCTAGAATATTATTGGATGCTCAAATGTCTGGTTCAGTCCCAAATCAGAAATTATTTTATAAAAAAAAAAGGCATGGTATTCTGAAAAAAGAATAAAAACTCAATCCTTTTAACTTCTTCAAACCCAGCCCATAAAAATCAGCTCTTAAAATCTCAGTTTTCAGTCAGTCTCCCTGTTTGTGTAACTTCCTGTATTATTTGTGTTTGATGGGGTCATATATTATTGTAGAGTATACATAGGGTGGGTTGAATACTAAAAGGGTAAATCGGGATGTTAAAATTCTTAGAAACTAGTTTGTATTTTTTTCTTTTTTTCCTCTGTATAGGAACTTGTGATGGATATTTTACGTGTGCTTGGAGCTCCTGATTTGGAAGTGAGGAAAAAGACACTCAATTTGGCTCTTGACTTGGTCACCTCCAGGACAATTGAAGAGGTAAGAAAATCTTCTCACTTTCCTTTGTTGTGTTCTTTTATGGCTGCTGTTACTATTATCACTGTTGACATCAACCTCCTAATGATTATAAAATGGCAGAATGACGGGAATAACAGATGATACATTTTTTTTTTAACATGTTTCTACAAAATTTCATGATTGATAAAAACTTATTTTATTAGAAAATTAGTCTCTTAACATTTTAAAATGTTACAAGTCAGCCATTGACTTCAGTGAGTTGGTGTCAAGACCAAGTGACAAAGTCAACTAGTTCTAGTACAAATTACCAGGCTTTAGTAGAACTTATTCAGAAAATGATCTCAAGTACAAAGCTACTAAAAAATTAACTTGTACTGTATGTTGTATTTTGTGTTGTTTCTGGCTTCTTGTGATCTATTGGTAATTCCTTGGGACAATTTTCTTTTGGCTTCTTTTTACTTGCTTTCTTTCAGTGGGAAACATAGTTGAGTGTTGGGGGAGAGTAATAGAATGGACGTCAACAAGTTGGTCAGCAGCTTGCCATAACTTCATAGTGGCTTGTTACATTCTGCTGAAACTGCAACAACCAAGGAATTTGGGAGCAGAAAGCATCTTCCCTCCTCTTTTGACTGTCTTTGCATGTTTTTTAGTCTTAACTGAAAATTTAAACAAATACACTCCATCACTGTTAGGATTCAACATATGCAGGGTTCGAGCCAAAATAAAATTCTAACCAGTATGGTAGGACTTTGCCGTTTGGGGTGAGCTGGTGCATTCTGTTATGTCCATATATGCATAACAATTTAGAAACATCAAATGAGTACGTTATCCAGCACTTTGCATTTAAAGGGAAAGACAAAGTTCATGCCTGAAGTCTCCCAATAGGAAGATAGCCTATCAGTCCCATATATGTGCCAGTTCCCCACTTTAAGCATGATCTTGTGCTATTTGTATGGTGCTCTGGATACCAACTGACTTTTGTAATCTACCTGTTAAATCTTTGACTGATTTTTTTACAAAATCCCTCTTGTAAAATTGGACATTTTGATAATACATTTCTATTGCAGGCAGATTTGGCACTTGTGGATTTAAAAAGATGTCATCAAATACAGTATTATTATTTTTTTTTATTCCTAGTAATTTCTGTTTCTAGAAAGCGATTGTAATGACTAATGTATAATTAGTATCATGTATAGCGGTTATGAATAAATTTGGAGTATACTAACATAAGTAAGCATTTAAAGTGTAATACGCATGGGATTAAAAGAAAAATTTTTGGAACTCAGTTGGTCTATTCTGCCTTATCTGTCTTATTTATCTGACCTTGCACCATCCGATTGCTTTTTGATCACTCGTTTTCACCTGACCTTGTGCCAACTGATTTTTTGATTGCTGCAAAACACTTTGGAGAAAACTAGATTCAAAAGTTCATCTAAAACTCTTTTACTACTAATCATATGTTAACAAATTTAGAGTTCACTAACAGACTTAAATTTCTGCCTAGCAATAGTGTGTGTACACAGTGGATTAACGTTATTCTCTCCCATCACAATGCAAGGGTGGAGACTAACACAGGGCAGCAGTTTGGAAATTGATTAGTCTGTTCTAAACCTACCCTTCATATACACCCCACCCCACCCTCTCACTGACCTTACACCGCCTGATTACCCTTTTTAACTTCGAAATATGTTGGGGAGGCTTTCATAATATATATATATATATATATATATATATATATATTGAGTTCTTTTTTTTTTTTTTTTGTTGTTCATTTCTCTTGATTCAGAGTAAAATAAACATTCATTCATCATGATCAGTTATTGTTGTATGTTGATATCTATCTTGTTTATCTATTTTTTGATAAGATGGTCTTAATCCTGAAGAAGGAGGTTGTTAAGACAAACAATGTGGAATATGAAGACACAGGAAAGTATCGACAGCTACTTGTGCGTACTCTGCACCAGTGCAGTGTGAAATTCCCTGATGTGGCTGGAACCATCATTCCAGTGGTAAGAAGCAACCCATTTTTCAATTGCATTCAAATGAGTCTGTTGAAAGGAATTATCACTGTGCTTTATGATTATTGTACTCCTTTTAAATTGGCTCTGCTTAGTTTTCTTTTTTTTTAATTTCTTTTTTTTGTTTGTTAATTTCGTTTTTTTTTTTTTTTAAGATATAATCTGACAGGGTAAAAGTTGTCTAGTGTGACATAGCAAACCACTTTTCTTAGCACTAGACTCAATATAATCATTCCTCTTCATGTTGGGCCAAGAAGGCTCAGTGAGTTATTTCACATGACCACAAGGAATAACTTTTTTATAAAAATATTTTACTTCATATGAAGTAATTTTGAGTTTACATTGAAAAATTATTATAGTTCTTCACATAGAAAATAAACTTAAAAACCTCATCAAATTTGTTTGGAGGTGTTTTTTTTTTTTTTTTTTCATTCTTTTTGTCTTTTTTTTTCATTCTTTTTGTCTTTTTTTTTCATTCTTTTTGTCTTTTTTTTTCATTCTTTTTGTCTTTTTTTTTCATTCTTTTTGTCTTTTTTTTTCATTCTTTTTGTCTTTTTTTTTTCATTCTTTTTGTCTTTTTTTTTTCATTCTTTTTGTCTTTTTTTTTCATTCTTTTTGTCTTTTTTTTTTCATTCTTTTTGTCTTTTTTTTTCATTCTTTTTGTCTTTTTTTTTCTTTCCTTTCTTCAGAATGGTTATCAATCAATATACCACATTTTACCACAGTATAACATACCTATATTTGACAAGAAATATTAGGACAAAACTAAAATTCAGCTGATGATTTGAATATTATTTTGATTTGTAATCATAGTTTATTTATCATCATATATATTTAATTTTGGGGTCATCAGTGGATGACTGTATCACACAAGTTTTTTTTTTTAATGACTTTATTTTGATTTATAATAATACAACCAAGTGGTTAATCTAACTGTAGGAGATCTGAGAGAAGATTTGTACTTACAATATTGTTCAAAAGTTGAGAAATTTAAACAATCTGTAAACCGAATAAATCCTTAAAGGAAATAATGAAAAATAGGTATTAAGGATTTTTTTTTTTGTCATGTCTTGCACAGAAGGCTATGGATTCCTTTTTAGTCTCACTGTTTATATTTTATTTATTGATGATCACTCATGGTGACCACAACATTCAGTGAGAGAGAGTTCAATCCTTGCCAAATACAAGGAATTCCATATATTAATTCATTTCTACTTTTTATAGGCACATTCTAAATCTTGTATAACTGAAAATTATTAAACAATGGCTTCTTTCTTTATAATAAAACTAGCTTCTAGTTCTCATTTATCTTTATATTTGTAGCTGATGGAATTTTTGGGAGATCAGAATGAATTGGCTGCAGCTGATGTGCTTGTCTTTGTGCGTGAGGCTGTACAGCGATTCAAGCAGTTACGATCAGTTGTCATCACTAAATTGCTGGAAGTATTTTCTACCATCAAAGCCATAAAGTAAGTATTGCAAGTGTTTTTTTTTTGTTGTTGTTTTTTAATGAAAATGGTTAATTTCTTCATTACCAAATATTTGAATGGATGATTACAACTCGAACTCTGTCTGTGACAATTTGAATTCACTTTAAGTCTCTTCTTCCCAATATGAAATAGTCAGATACTTAATATTGACATTAAGCAGATTTTTTTGTTTAATTCATCTTACACATAATACTGTTGTCATATTTGGTTGGGTGCTCCTGATATTCATTTCGGGGTTCTCAACTGGATCTAGAAGGGAATCTGCAATGCAATCGATCCCGACCTGGCAGCTCAACTCCCTTTCTCTTCTACAAATATTTTCATGGCTTCTGCTTCGATGAACTTAGCCTTCTGGTGCCCCCTCTAGAAGAATTTACTTGAGCAACCAGACTAGCAACAACGTCCCACCCTTTTACAGTCAAAAACAACCAAATACATCTTTCATTTATCGCACTTCCTGCCTGTGGAACTCCCTTCTGTATACTTGCTTCCCTGATAGCTACAATCTCCAAGAGTTTAAACGCAATATCGATTGCCGTCTCTTATCGCCTTGACGCCCATCCGTCTCTTATCGCCTTGACCCAACATCCGATGTATTTTGTTCACCCTTTTCATTCTACTCTCATGCAGCTTTCTTCACACCAGTATTCTCATCCTTTCCTTACCCATTTTGAAAGCTTCAGTAACTAATTTCTGTTTCTCTTCACTCTCCTCCTGTGTAACCTTTCACTTTCTTCTTTTGTAATTCCTTGCGCACCAGCAGCAGTACTGGCTTGCTTGGGGTGAAACGGTTTTAAAAAAAAAAAAAATTTTTTTTTTCACTGAATAGGAGACGTTTTGTTATCTATCAGAAATAAGTTCAGTAAAACTGTTTCTTTAGTGAATTCTGTTTTGTTTTTGTTTTTTTTTACAATGGTCTGATTTATTTTGATTATCTGTTTTAATTAGTGCATACTCTGGTCACTGTCAAGTATTAGTTGTATTCAGAAATGTTTCTGGAATTTCATACTAAACTCTTAATTCAATCCATGGGGGAGCAGTCTGTTATCATTTCTTTGCCTAGGCTAAAAGAAGATAACTCATTAGTTCTGTGATTTTGTTTTTCTGTGATTTACTTTGTTCAAACTATTGCCCTCATCTTTATTGCCATATTCATAATGTTTTGGCCATTGTACACTCCAACCCTTCTTCAGATGATAGGAATTTCAAACTGACCCTTTTATTTCAATCACTAGGGTTATATTGTTATCGTTCCATCCACTTGATGACTTAGAGAGTTGAGTTAAATGGAGATAACTAAGTTATTTGTTCACCACTGCTGTAACCAGGTATTGAACTCACAACTCTTTGGGTCAAGTCATTGGATCTAACCATCACTTTTATCCACTGCGCCATGTATTCTTGAGGCCAGCTGAAACATCATAAATATGAATATGGCAATGTAGATGAGGACAACAGTTCAAACAATTTAAATGATGTAAATACTACCTCATCTCAGAAGTATATACAAATATTGTCCCTATAATGTTGCTCATTCAAGTGAATTTGCCAGCTTTGACCTAAAAATCAAATTCCCTACTGTCATGTAAATTGCATTTCTTAACCAACTCCTGTTTCTGTTATTCCATTGTCCTGTGGAATAATCAATCCTTGTTGATTGAATAAAGTGGCAAGGTCTGAAGATTCTGAGAACTTTAGCTTACAGTTAAATCATGCTATAAAAATTTGTTTCTTGTTCAATTGCTAAGGTTAAGCAATATCAATCCCAGTCAGTACTTAAATGGGGAACCAATTGGGAACGCTAGTTACTACAATCTAAAATCTAGTTTCGTTTTTGAATAACCCACAAAGGATTGATAAGCTCTAAATAAAACAAATGAATCTAAGAACATTCCCAAATATGGCAGGCCACTGAGGAAGGCTAAGGTCTTATGGCCACATGTTGAAACATCAATTCTTATATGATCACTAAAGTTAAGCAATGTCAAACCTGGCCAATACCTAGATAGGTAACTGCTTGGGAATACCAGGTGCTGTAAATGTGGATGTACTGGTGGCATAATGGAGTGTTAATCAGAGAGCTGAGTTCCAATTTCAGTTGGGTTCATTGTATTCAATTCTGTATGAATAACCTTAGAGATAGGTATGAATTCACATCTTCTGCCCCGCACATATGAGTTCATGACTAGTATCGCTAAAATTATCAGAAGTTAAAAATTTTAAAAAAAAGTTGTACAATCTAAAAATATTTTCTGGCTTTAAATGATCAGCAAAGTGTTGATAAACTGTAAAAAGCAAATCAGATGAGAAAGGGTAAAACATTGCTATAAGAGCAAGATGACAAAAGCTTGAGTAAATCAGTCAGCTAAGTGCGATACGTGATACATACTTGGACAATGTTGTCTTTTTCATTTCATCACTGACTAAGCAGAGATTATTCCCTTGGTAAGTTGCCATTTCTTTCAGCAACCAAGGCTATAGAGCCCAGACTGTTCTGCTATTTACTCATAGATAGGTGGGAGGTATGAGGAGATATATTCATGTCTTTCTCGAGGGTATATGTACGTAAGTGGATGGAACAAACCCAACAGGAATTCAAACTTGGATTTCTCATTCTAAGCTGATATCTATTACATCACAATACACATCCAAATTAATTTTTTTTTTTTTTCATGTGGGAGTTTTTATTTCTTCTTGTGGAGGAATATATAATTAGTTTTTTGTTATAATTAAATTAGGCCACTACTCAGTTGTATTAAAAAGTGTTCAATACATTTTATATATTATTGCCTTGTTCAGACCATAAATAAATTCCTCAATCAACAGTCTGAATGAGGCAATTGTAAAATCTTTTCTTTACATTGCTGAAATAAATTCTGGATTTATAACCATTATGTGTTAAGTTTTCTTAACATATTTGCTCTGGAGAATATCCATTGAGCTCTCTAATTGATACTTTATATTAATTAGATAAAATCTTTTGGATTATCCTTTCTGTCTTCATGGGTTGTCATTCTCTCATATATATATATATATATATATATATATATATATATTTTCATCATCTGCATACAAGCCTGTTTTGCTGTATCAGTGTAGCTAGACATCCACTTGCTTCTGGCCAGAATCAAAACTCGATCAATTTAGTGTCAGCTGGAGTTACTAACCCCTAAGCCATAGGTGCATGGAATCATAGAAGGGAAATTTTAGCGTGTTATATATAAGTGGTGTATACCTACGCCAATCACCGAAAGAACACAATTCATTGCTAAAGAATAATGCATAAATCACGGAAGTAGTAACTGTTTTTTTAATTTTTCTCTCTAGAGAGCTCAGTTATAATGAATGCATAATGTTTGAACATTATTTTTAATAGATACTCATATT
Organism: Ascarosepion bandense; assembly: GCA_037127315.1. Taxonomy (NCBI): domain Eukaryota; kingdom Metazoa; phylum Mollusca; class Cephalopoda; order Sepiida; family Sepiidae; genus Ascarosepion; species Ascarosepion bandense. The sequence goes on along the minus strand of JBBBDQ010001553.1, from coordinate 2,008,867 downwards.
TGAGTAAATTATATATAATTAAACAGTGTGTATATGTATATATATATATATATATATATATATAATCAACCTGAATGTTCGAGAAATCTTGTTAGGAAAGTATGCGTTTTCCTGCAGGATTTGAACCTGTGACCCCTATAGACCAGGGGAAGCTGTCAGTTGATCTGATGTGTCTTAATCACATATCTACCATCAAGGAATTTGCAGTTAGAAAGTCAAATTAAACCTTATAAATAATAAAATTTCTGTTGTGGGGTTTTTTTTTTTTGTGATATTTATCACTGTTCTCGTATAAAATGCACACATACACAAATGCATTAATATCTTATTTATTTGGAAGTTTGACTGATATATTTTTGTGTGCATTCATGTGTTTGGGGGTGAGAGGAGCCCGAAGTTTATATCTAAAAATCAAAAGAACATAATTTTAAAGCCGGATTGTAAGCATGAAGATGTTCTCAGTGAACTCTCTCTGGGTGCTATGAGACTGCTTTAAATTTCTTCTATGTGTTGTGTCCTTCAGGACATGCAAGTTGGGGAGAGCCATGACTGCTTATCTCTTGTGACTCAACCCACTCCACCTTTTGTTTGTTTTATTTCATCTCTTGCAAAAACAAAGAACCACACAGAATATAGTTGATAATTGATGTTATTTTTAATCTATTTCTTTTCTCTCTTCAAAAAAATTCAGGATTTTGCGAGCAGCTTTGTGGATTTTAGGTGAATACTGTAGCAATTTGCAGGAAATCGAGGATGTCATGTCTCTCATCAAACAATCTTTGGGTGCGGTAAGTAACTGATATATATATAATATATAATATATAATATAATATATATATATATATAATATATAATATAATATATATATATATATATATATATAATATATATATATATATATATATATATATATATATATATATATATATATATATATATATATATATATATATATATATATATATATATATATATATATATATATATATATATATATATATATATATATATATATATATATATATATATATATATATATAGTAAAAGTTAGTTGATTTGTGTTACTGTCAGCATTCTCACTTCAGAGTTTCATAGACAGACCTGTCCATCCACTTGTCAGGGCAACGGCATCAACAATTGACTAATTTTTTTTCTTTTTTGTGTGCACTTTGCATTGGTGCAACTTTTTCTTTTTTTTTTATATATTGTGTGTTTGTATGTGCACCCATCTGCATGGGATGTGTAGGGTGTCATGATCATTTGTCCTTTGCATATCTTTTTTTTTTTCCTCCATTTTACACTCACTCCTTAGCCTTTTTTCTCTTTCCTTTCAATTGTCATGTTTCTGCTTTTTATAGATAAATTCTTTATCTTTATATAATTTTTTTTTCTTCGGTGTGTTGGTTTACCACTTCTTCCCAGTTCGAAACTTAAATCTCGTGGGGTGGGGGACACCTAGAATTTAAGGGTGAGTACTATGCTTTGATGCTGATGCTGAATCATTAGTATAAGCTGATGAGATTAGTAGCAGCTTTTCTTCAGTTTTGAACTGCAGTGGATATAAGTAGTGTGTGTGAGTCAATAAATTTGTAGCATAAGATAGTTAAATTGTCATCTAAAAACATTTATCACATAATGTTGGATTAAGGAATAACCTTGAGTTACATGCATTGATTCAGAAGATTAAGCTGCAAAAATGTTTAAAATACGCTTCTCGTCATTAATCTATGTACATGGAGATAGAGCATTGATAGTTTTAGTGCAAAGAATTTAAAATGAGCAGGTTTATGCCAACTTCAAAGTTGCATGAAGGCACTGTGATGTTTTCATTCATTGGGATTGTTTTCTTTCCCTTAATGAGTGAAGACTTCATCATGCTACCCTCATAAAACTTCATAACATGAATACTCACTTAAAGTGACAAATTCTTTGCACTAAAACCAATATATATATATATATATATATATATATATATATCATGTATGGATAGGTCTTGAAGGCTATCACAATGCGTTTAGTAAAATAAAGGAAGGTGAAGAAGTTGTTGGGTATTACCTATTTATTATTCATTAATATTTTGAGATCAAAATCTCATCTTCAGAATGGTAGGAGAGCTTGCATTCGAGTTCCGTGCCTTTCAAGGAATGGTCATTCTTGGCTGCTGCTGTCATTAATTGTCGTGTGTGTGTATACATGTGTTTATGGTATAGATATGTGTGATTGATAGTTTTTACGGTCTAATGGTATCAGTCCACTTAAATATGTGGTTTATCTAAGTATGCGTTGACCTGACCATTAGTTTGACTTTTGCCAAAGTGGTAGAGGGTTTTGTTTTATGACTGGTGTTATATCTATCTGCTTTAATTGGTGTGTTTATTGCTACATTATATATATATATATATATATATATATATATATATAATGTTTTTATTTTAATTTGTAAATGAGTTATTTCATGACCTAGGTATCTACATGTGGTGTCTTCAGGTGATTTGCAATAACTGATTTTTACCTGTGTGTGTGTGTTTTTTAATGCTCATGTAATGAGGGATTTTTTTTTATGAATGCGCAATTTTCAAAAATTAAAAGTTATAATGCTTTCATCTATGGTTGTATGACCTTAACAGGTATTTGATGATATGGTTACACTTAGTCATAATTTCTGTTCTTTCATTCAGTAATTCATTTTTGTTTGGGAATAACATAATAGCTAACTTTTCTTCCTGGCACAGTCTACATAAATATGTTGTCATCGTTGTAAAGCTTGGCTGTTTTCACTATACTCCACATTATGTCTGGGTCTTTTCTATATTTTAATTTCAATTTCCACACGTGGTTAGCTAATTTTGTACAATTTTTAAATTTTCTAGTTTAAATGTAGACCTGTGATTGAACCATCTGGTCTTAAATGCATCTTTGGTTGATCCCAAATACGTTCTGTTTTGACCATTTAAGTCATATACTTTTGCTTTGTAAATGACTTCTTTTGTATTACAAAGTCCTTGAAGTGGGCATTTATTTTTGTCCCAGCAGTTATATTCCTTATTAATAATTTTTTGTACAATGCTATTAAAATTTCTGGCATTTCGTTACTTTATGAAATTTTCTAAATTATTACTATAGCTATAACTCGGTTTGATTGTATTCCTATTGAAAATTTTGTTTAGTTCTGAACTTTTTGGAAAGTGTTTATCAACCAGTTTAAAAATATTTGTCCTATTTTGGTTATTACTTTTAAGTTAAATGGTGGGTTGAACCAGATAATGTTTCGTTTTCTATCTTTTTATTTGTCAGTTTTGTCTGAGGATTGTATTCTAAAATGTTCTTATGGCTAGATTTTCTTAGTGCGTTCTCATAGTTTCTTTTCATCAAATATTGTTTTGTTTAATGATTTTTTTTTTTTTTTTTTTTTTAATGTGAGTGATTATGCTTTTGGGATGGTTAGATCTTGTGTTTATGTACTTTAAATTTGTGTTTGCTTTCATATATGGAGAGACATTGCGAGTTTGCAAATTTAATATATATAATTAATATAAGTATAAAATTTGTCCCTTAGCTGATTAATGTTTTATTCAGCACCCCAACTCACTGTTTTGTAATTGTTCAGTTCACTCATCAAAAGGTTTTAGCAATTGAAGATTTAGATATCAATAAAAAATGTATCTGTAAAAAGACAATAAAAATAAAAGGAAAAAGTCTTTTCTTTACTGATGCATTTCATCAAGTCAGAAATAATTTTAATATCATTTGCCTTGATAGTCCGTCAGAGGACAAAATGCATTGGTAAAAAAAAGTTTTCTTTTTCTCTCCATTTTTTATATATATAATATATTTTCCATTTGTAAACAAGTTATTATGCGTAATAACTCATTTACAAATGGAAAATATTCAAAAGTTCTACAATATAATTGTATTGAACACTTTTTTTTTTTTTTTTTTTTTTTTTGGTCTAATCTTATTATGACCAAAAACTAAGTAATTAAACAATCAAAATATATATTACTCTTCAGAAATTAATCGAGTTCTTTCAATAACTGGTGTGTATATATTCCATGCACCTATGGCTTAGTGGGTAGTGACTCTGACTGACACCAAATTGGTCAAGTTTTGATCCTGGCCAGAAGCAAGTGGATGTGTCTAGCCACACTGATGAGCTGTGATACACCGAAACAGGCTTGTATGTGGATGACTATATATATAATCTCCACCCTGTCAGCGGGGTTCAGAATATACTGATTACACCTCTGCAGGTAAAGTCCCCCAGGAGGAGGGGTTCACTTGTTTGGCTTGTTTGGTGACCTGTGATACTGGAGGATGGGATCCTGGTGTTTGAAGAGTTGTACTATACATATACTCTTTAACTCCGGCACACCGCTTTGGCCCTTACTTGAGTTAGACAGGCAGTTGGAGAGGCCTGATGCTAAGTCGGACTAACAAAAAATATGTTCTCGTTTACCATATCGAACATTAAGCTAACTTAGTAAGTGGTGACTTTAGGAAAGGAATCTGACATGGCTGTTTCAATTTCTGAGGAGAGCCTGTACTCTCATGATCCCAGATATAAGGGGAACTAGGAACCCTCCTCATGCTTGTGTATACTAGTCATGTAGCCTTAGCGGAATGAGTCGAATGAGATTTCCCACCCTCATCATCTACCCCACATGGGGTTTGGAGGTGGGTGGAAAGCATGGCTGATGAATTATAATAATAAAAAAAAAACAGGGACAATACATTGATATAGACACTCAAAGTGATAGAGAAAATCAAAGAAAAACTTCTTTTTTTTTTTTTTTTTAATTCATTGTAATGGAATGGATAGAAGACAAACTAAAACCTAAGTTTTTACCTTTTTGTTATAAAAAAAAAGTCTTAGCATCTTGAAAGTCCAAAAACTATTAAAAACAAAAAAAACTAGAGAAATAATGTTACTGTTAGATGCCAAAGAGAAGCAAAGCTGTAGGTTAGGAAAAAAATTGTTTTATAGTTTAACCGTTATGAAACTTGAAGAAACACATAAGAATGTGTGGTGCTGATTTGAAAACAAAGTATGGGAACAATAACTTCGTTTTAATATTAATAAGAATTGCAACACCTGTTTTAAACTTTCTTTTTTTTTTTTTTTTTAATTACAACTTAGATATTATAAAGTCCTACTGTTATAGGCATTTTAGAACACTGTTACAATACTGATAATTTTGTTTAGTGTCAGTTTCAATTTTTTATTAAGGTGGCTTCAAGATTTAGGAAAATATTAATTCAATACATGCATACTACACTATGAAAATAATTAACAAAAATTTCAAATTCTTGAAGGACATATTTTCTAACATTTCTTGAATGTGTAGGCCAGTAGATGTAAATAAATATAGTGTTTAAGATTTTTTTGTTTTTTTCTTTTTTTTTTCTTTGGTTTTTTTAAAAGCACATTCTCAAATCAGAGTATCCATTAAAAATGTTTAAACAAATAAATCCAAAATTTTTCTTGTGTTCATACAAGTGTTTTCTTTTCTACATACATAATGTCCAGAAAAGAAAATTCTTGCAAAATTGAATAAAAAGCTTCATTGCTGTACCTTGTCAGTTGTCTTTAACTAAACCTGTGTGTGTGTCAATATATTCTTAAATATTAACTGGTGTGTTTTGTATTAGTAAATATCAATTTATTGACTTTGCAGATTCCTGTTGTAGATGATGAAATCAAAAAAGCCGCAGGTGAAAAGAAAGATGATGGTGAGTTTTATTCAAGAGCTACACACACGACACATACAAATGCATTGACTTCAACAACAGCTAACAGTTCATTAAAAAAAAACAGCATTTACTTAATTACCTGTCTCTACCTGAACACATGTACTTGAATTGCACATGGTCTTAGTTTTACTTTATACTTTTAATGTCTCCACCGACACTTGGAAAATTTATTTACTTTCATATTTTTTTTATATTCTCTAATTCCTTGACCCGAGTCGCTATCTTTTACTTGACTGTGCCTCCATTGTTATATATAAATAATAAATATAAATATTGTTCCTCACTGTAAATGTGTGTGTGATAGATATATATAGATATATATATATATATATATACATATAATCCAAAAAGGATGATCAGATAGGTAAATCCCAAAAAAACCTTATCTTATTAATGTTAATTTCATTAATATTAAAATTCAATTCAAATTTATTGTTATATATATATATATATAAAAGAGTTGTTATATATTAGGTATATGGGTAGGTATTAGAAGGCTATCACAATGTGTTTCATATAATAAAGGAATATAATAAATAGTTAATACTTGACACCTTCTTTACCTTCCTTTATTACACTAAACGCATTGTGATAGCCTTCTAATACCTACCCATACACCATCACATGCTAAAAGTCTGTCACCTTCTACTGAGCACCCATAGCTCAGAGGTAGAATCGCCGACTGACGCTAGTTCGGTTGGGATACAATCTTGGGTAAAAAGCAATTGGATGTCTAACCATACTGATGAGCTGTGATACAGCAAAACAGATCTGTCTGTGGATGACTATATATATATATATAATAAATGGATTTATTCCGACTTCTTTGTGTGCCACAGGACTTAGGCAATAATGACTCTTCAAACCTCCCTGTCCCTTGTAGTTTTTCTTATTTCTCTCAAACTCTGCTCTGCCATCTATATGCTTAAGCCCATCAAGTATGTCATGTGCTGTTTTCCCCACTATCTGCTCTGATGTGTGTTGTGGTGCAATGGATATCGGCTCGGAGGGGGAAATCGGTGAGCCAAGTTCCAATTCCAGTCGAACACTTTGCATTCAGTTGCACACTGGTACCCTTGGGAAAGGTATTAATCCGTCCCTTCCCTCCAGTTATGGGTTAAATAACTGAGGTCTGTTGTTTATGCGATCTGTGGCAGACGTCTGCACTGATTGTTATCAGCAGTTCCAAAAAGTGTGAATAGTGCTGCACAAGCCTTCACCACTTTAAACAATTCTTTGTGTGGTAGTCTGAGTTAGACGCTCATACATCGAAATCAATGGGAGAGTCCATAATAATAATATTTATAAAGGAAAACTTAACACACCATTCGAAGTGGTTACAAAGAATAGTTCATTTCTATGAGCTAATTAGCTCATTTCATCAGACCTTACTATATAACTTCCATTTGGTACAAAAAATTTTGCCAGAATAAGCATTTTCTTTAACTGAAGAGAAAGATAAAAATGAAAATAAAAAATAAAATAAAAAAGAAAGAGGAAAGTAAAAGGTATTGGTGCCAGATCTGTCTGGGATTGCCTGGGCTGTCGTGAAGAGTTTGACCTGTAAAGGAATTTCTAAATCTTTAAACGCTGGTGTTTGTTTCTGCAGAGATAAAAAAAAAAAAAATGTCTTCTTCACAGTTTGTAAAACCAAAGAAGTTATTTAAGAAGCAGAATTTATAGACAGAGAAAATATGTTTAGGTTGTATTGGAGACAATTTTAAAAAACGTTGGTAGTCATAAAACAACATTCAAGCTAGAAAGCCTTAAAAATTGTATCAAACTAGCCGACCACTTGTGGAAATTAAAAGAAAAAAGTGGGAATGATCCTTACATAACCTGGAGTATATTACGAAAGGCCAAACCTTTCAACGGTAATGATGTCTGTAGATGGTGCCTAGAAGAGTAGTTGGCTGTAGTATCATTTCCAGAATGAGAAATGTTGCTAAACGAAAGGTGCAAAATAATGTCCAGGTTTATACAACTTAGAAAATACGTTTTGGGCTCATACAAAAATGGATAAGTGTTTACAATATTATTTTGCTTGTCTGAACTAACTCATCGCTTATTTTAGTTTATCACGTAATGCCTGAAGATACTGAAAGGCTGTTAATTGTGTGTGTGTGTGTATATATATATATATATATATATATATATATATATATTACACACACACACACACACACAATGTGATAGATAAATTGACATCTCATTTTAACAGATATATTTACCAAAATTATACAATATCTTGAAATACTAAAGAGCAAATTTATTCAATAAAATCGCCATTGCCTTCAACCACAGCCTCCAGAAAACATTAGAATCTCTGGAATTCTTCTGGAGGGTCTTCCTGTTTAAGTTGGTGACTACTGCCATAATCCTTGCTTTCAGTTCAAGGAGTTTTGTTGCTTTCTCACTCAACTTTGCCCCACACATAATAATCAGGGGGGGTTCAGTGTAGGGAGTTGGGTGGGCAGATGTAAGGGGCGATGTAACTGCAGAAATTGTCTGACAGCCATGAAGGCGGCGGCGGGGGGGGGGGGTTCTCTTTCTTGTGAAGCATAGTTTTTACAGTCCTGTTGCCACACATAGCGTCCTCATTCAGCCACCATCTTGACTCAGGACATCACTACCTTCTCAAGACACTTGATGTTGGTTTCTGTGTTGAGACTGAGTTTCTGACCATCAAATTTTAGAGTTCTTTTCTTATCAGAGTGAATTTTCCGAGCTTCCTTTCAACACTTTCCAAGTCCTCTACACTGTCCTCAGATGGACACACAAAAACTTTGAAATGTTTGCCAAGCTCTTTTTCTCACTGACAGTGCCCAACTGACCCTGTTATACTGTGCAGTTGATCAAATCAAAAACAATGTGCCTGTGCTAAATTAAAATATAAAATGCGAACAATTTATTCATTACTCTCTGTCTGTGTTTTTATATATATATATATATATATAAAAACATTCAAATTTTCTAAAATCACATGGCAATTTCGACGAGTAAATTTAACACCCATTTCATCATCAAGCTCACTGATGAGATGTGTGTTAAACTTACTTGTAGAAATGACTATCCGATTTTAGAAAATTTGAATAATTTATCTGTAAGAAATATTGGCTCTGTAAATAGATAAATTTGATTACATTGAGACCACTGGCTTGATCAGTGTTAATATTTAATATTAATAGGATCCTTTTGGATTTATTTTAAAGTCGTTTTTCGCACACACATATTATCCTATGTCTATGGCATGATTTGAAGTTTCATGTGTTATGCAATCATCAGATGTATATTTCAAACTGACCGTTTTTAAAAATATTATTGAATTTTAGTTCACTCAGTGTTCATGGGAATTAAATCTTATAAAGTTCAGTTACTGTTTTTTTAATAACAAGATAAAAAATTTAAATATTCTAAGTTTACATGTAGATAAAAATTTAGAATTTAAATTTAGAATTAAAATTAAAATATAAACTAAAAAATATTAATAAAAAAAATGCATGGAGAAGAAATCAAAGGGGCACAAATCATAAAACCTAAAAATTTAAATATTCAAATATTACATGTAGATTAAGAATTAAAAAGTAAAATTTAGAATTAAAACTTTAACACTGTAGGGAGTAAAAATTAAAGGGATTTAATTCATAATTGTTAAAAGTAATATTGTGGGAGAAAGAGAAAGTAATGAAGAAAGAGGGAAAGAAAGGTGCAAATCTATAAAGGAATTGGTATCAATTTGGGTCTAAGAATTTAAGTATTTTTTTCTATGACAGCATGTGGTCATTAAATTTTTTTTTTTTTTTTTGATTCAGCAAATTAGGATTATTGATATGGTTTCTGTGGTGCTATGGCAGTGGTGAACAAATAACTGAGAGTTAAGTTGAAGGGAGATAACTTATGACTACCAGAAGTGGCTTCACACAAGAAATGTAAATGATATACCCCAGAGATCATAATAAATGATTGGGTTTAAAATTCCTAGCACCTGAAGAAGGCTGGAGTGTACAACAGTCAAAACATTGTAGAAATGAGATGAGGACAATAGTCCAAGTAATGTAAATAGTGTAAATACTATCTCAAGTATAGACAAATACAGAATGTTTGTTCTCTAGATCTCTTGACTATTAAGTGATCATTAATCAGATGGCAGTGAATGCTGGACAATCTCTTCAAAGATGAAGGGGGACTCAAAGCAACAAATGTTTTACAGAAGGATGCTGAGGATACCATGTATCGAACATGTGAGAACTGATGATGTTTTTGGAGAGAATGGAAACCAAATGGAAACTTATATTTAACATCAGGAAGAGACAGTTGAAATTTCTGGGGAAACAAGAAGGAAGGAGGGCCTTGAGAATCTGATACTTACAGAGCAGATAGAGGGGAAAACAGCACATGACATGATGGGCTTAAGCATATAGATGGCAGAGCAGAGTTTGAGAGAAATAAGAAAAACTATATTCAGAGCTACAAGGGACAGAGAGGTTTGAAGGGTCATTATTGCCTAAGTCCTGTGGCACACAAAGAAGTTGGAATAAATCCATTTATAATAATAAATTCTCATCCCAGGAAATCACAAAAGTTGTATTTAGCATTTTTATTTCACATGTTAATATGAGAATTTTACTTTTGGTTCAGTTATTAATGCTTTCAATTTTATTTTTGAACAACTTGCTGACAATGGAATTGGAATATTCTTCTTGAGACTGTTCGTATCTTTCAGATATTCAAGCTCCTGCTGGTTCCATGCAGAAATTGGTAACTGCTGATGGTACCTATGCTTCTCAGAGTGCTTTCAGCACTATTACACAGACCAAGAAAGAAGAAAGGTAAGCAGATTCTTGTCCTATCATTGCATATATGCAATAAACACCAACTTGCCTGCAATTGGACTTTCTCTTGACTTGACTATTTCGAACATTATTATAAAAAAAAAAGTAAAATTGACTGGCTACTGCTCGTTACTGAGTACATCTGTCTGCCAGGGCAGTTATCCAAATCCTTTTACAAATGTTTAATCCATTTTGTTCTGGTTGACTGAAGTTGTGAATTTTTTTTGTTTCCAAGAAAAAATTCATTCTCCATAGAAATCTTTTCTCTTAGATACATTATAAAGAAATACACGATCCCTGTTGACCAGAACAAAAATTATCTATTATAAAAAATGTGACCTTATAGTCAACAACAGCAACAACTCACCTACAAGATCCAAATTACTGAGAACCAATATCTTTTATGAATTCCCATTTTCTTTAAGAAACTGCATTCCTGTTAAAATGATATTCATTAATACTTATATTAGACATACCACTACATGCCCATTAAGAAGACTTGCGTTAAATCTCTGACCATAGCTCAATTAGGAGTCATTTAAACATACAACCTACCAAACTCCATTCAAAACATACTTGTAAGAAATACAAATACAATAGCCTCATCCACATTTTTTAAAAACGTTTCAAATAATGGAATCACTAAATAAAAAAAAAAACAAAAAAGACCAACATTCAATAACACCAACTATGTAGATGGCCACAATGTACTGCTCATGTTTTTAGGGGTGTGAACAATTCCATCACTTCATTCAGACAGAATTTATGCACATTATCCAGAAAAAAAAACACAAGAAAAATTGAATGAAAAACTTACATGCAATACTCTGTCAGTAAATTTGTCATTTTTCATGAAACGTATATATATATATATATATTAACACTTTGTAAATGGTGTTCTTTTAGTGTTTTTTAATTTAAAACAAAAATTGATTGTTCTTTTTGTGTGTAGACCTCCTCTTCGTCAATACCTGATGAATGGAGATTTCTTTGCTGGAGCAGCACTGGCTACAGACCTTACCAAATTGGCACTGAGATACATTCAACTTACTGACAATGTTAAAAAACAAAATGTAAGTATGCAATTTTTTTTTTTTTTCAACTGAACTTATGTTGAGAAATAAAAGCATTTTTTTATATTTTAAACAAAAGAAAAATGTTTCTGGACCGTGCACTGTGGCACTCTGGAAAATCCTGGGATTCTGTGGCAGCCAGAAATATTATGAGCCATTTTTCTGTGATATTCTGTAATGTCCTGGGCCATGTTTTGTGGCATTCTGCAATGTTTTGGTACGTGTTCTGTTGAAGTCTGAAATATCATTGGTTGTGTTCAGTGGAATTTTAGAATGTTCTGGGACATGTTTTGTGACACTATGGAATTTACTGTGGCAGCCAGTAATGTTTCAGGCCATGTTCTGTGGCACTATAGAATTGTTTGGTCTATATTCTATCACATTCAGAAATGTTCTGTGGCAATTTGGAATGTTCTGAGCTGTCTTCTGTAATAGTCTGAAATGTTCTGTAGTAATCTGGAATATCCTGGTTCTTGTTTAGTGGCATTCTGAAATGTTCAGGAATGTTTTTTGTTGCATTCTGGTATATTCTGCCCCATGTTTTTTTTTTAATCATATCACCCCAAGCAAGGCGGAAATGCCACTGATGTGCAGGGGGCTACATAAGAATGAAAAGATTGGAAAAGAGAAAGCCGGAAACCACATCCTAAACAGGGAACAAGGGATGAGCCTCTTCACCTGTTCAATAGACGTGGGTGGAGTGTGAACCGGGCGATAGTTTAGTCTATCTACTCCAATTAATTTAAGTAATAGATGACTATTCAAATTGTTAATCAATGGATGTCAATGAAAATTGAGACAAAAAAAATTTAAACTAAAATATATAGACAATTTATTATCTAAAATAGAGAAAAATATATTTTCATAATATTAATTGATAATAAAAAGAAAATGCTTACCAGCTTACAGTATAGTTCTACACTTTTGTAGATACTCTAAAATATCCTTTCCAGAACTTTGCCATAGAATTGCTACTGTATATTAGTTGAATATTTCTCAGCATTCTTTTCAAATAATCTTATAATTTCTGTTGAGTTATAATTTTTTAATGATAAAATTATAATATCTGAATTTGGGAAGCTAAGTATTTATTTTTTGCATAATTTGTTATTTCATTTACTTTATACATCCTTAAAATAGACGGATATGGTATTAAGTTACAATAAATTTTTTAACCAATGTAGTGCATTAAAAGGAAAAATGCAAAAGTATAATCTATATTCTAATCATGCACTCAAAACATGAATATAAGTAAAAATTCAGGAATGAAAAGCTTTCTTATCTTAAAATCCAACAATGAATCAATATCTTATTATTGAAGACCATTTTATCATTCGATTATAATATCAGGTATGTTTGGAGAATTTTGGTCTCAGTTGTTAAATTATTATTTTCCAGAATTTTCATCTATCTTACCAGTTCACAAAATAGATGTAAATATGAGGGACAAGAAAAAAAAATATGATCAGGGGTTGTCACATATTACATGAGGTTCAGCATTATCAGTACTATATTGATCATGTATACAGGCTTGTCTCAACAAATTCAGGTTATGTCAGCACTGATAGAGTCTATAATCTTGATATTTATCAAAATGAACTTCCAGTTAGGTCAGAAATATACAAGCATGTGCAGAGATATACCAAAAAGTACACTGGAATGTTCTGCAGCAGCCTGAAATATCCCTAGAATGCTTTGGGCCCTGCTGGCCTGCTGGAATGTTCTGTGGCGGCTTAGAATATCCTAAGTTGCATTCTGTAACAATGTGGAATGTTCTGTGGCAGAATATCCTAGGTTGTGCCATGTTCAATATCTGTCTTCTGGACTTGTCTCAGTTTTCTCCCTTTGGATTTTCATTTATTCTATTTTCTCTGATAATTAAAAATGTAACTGTTAGAGACGTCCCTCTCCCCCGCCATTTTAAATTCATTTTACATTTCATGCTTTTCTTTATTTTAGAAATTTGTTGCTGAGTCCATGTTGATTATGTCTACAATCATCCATCTTGGAAAATCTGGCCTTCCAAGCAAGGTTAGTAATAATTTTTTGCTCTTATCAAAAGTCAAGTTTACAATGATTGGCTTAAATTTTTATTGACCAAGTAAGGAAATTTCCTTTTATATCTTTCAATATCCCCCCCCTCCCTAGTTCTTGAATTTTACATCCAATTCCATTAATAACTTATGGACTTTTCTCAGTGGATTTCTTATGTCATATGCTTTAACCATTAACATTCTAAGAATAGAATCTCTTATTATAATTTGTTTTTATTCAAAACTAAAAAATATCTATCATCTTTGACTGTTTAAATGGTTGTAAATTTAATCCCTTCCAAAATCTAGTCCTGGGTATGACAGTAAACTACATCAGACAGCAAGTCCTCTGTTTCGAAGATTTTGAGGAGCATGGATCCACCTCTTAATTGCTGTTGTTCCCAGGTTCACCCTAACTTGGAGTGGTATCACCTGCTAAGGGTCTCAAATCTGGACAAAAAGTGAAACCTGCAAGCAGAAACAAAACACTATGAAACTAAAAATATACAAAATACATTTTTGTATCAAAAATTACCAACAGCACATTTATAATAAAATTATCTACTATACGCATATGCTAATAAATTATAGCGAGTTCACCCAAATCTGTTTAAAATACTACCAAACAGCCAATATGAATACTTATAATATCCAACAATTTCTTAAAGAAATCAAATCGTATTTCAAGATATAACCACAATATAAAACACACATCACCACCTCTAGTAATTATGTGTGCACAAACATGTATATGCACAAAAACTGAGTATTATCTACCATGTATTCAATTGTGAAAGCAGAATAACATAAATCATGTTTTTATTACTTCAAAACTCTCAGAAAAATTTAATTTTAGCATTAAATAAGGAGTTGATGTGTCATTAATCACATCACCCAGAGCAATTGGACTTTCTCTTGACTTGACTATTTCGAACATTAGTATAAAAAGAAAAAAGAAAAAATGACTGGCTACTGCTCGTTACTGAGTCAGGGCAGTTATCCAAATCCTGTTACAAATGTTTGATCCACTTTGTTCTGGTCGACTGAAGCTATGTATTTTTATGTTTCCAAGAAAAAAATTCATCCTCCTTAGAAATTTTTTTCTCTCAGATAAATTATAAAGAAATACACAATCCCTGTTGACCAGAACAAAAATTATCTATTATAAAAAAAAAAAATGTGACCTTATAGTCAACAACAGCAACAACTCACCTACAGGATCCAAATTACCGAGAATCAATATCTTTTTTACTATGACCCACAGCAAGAACCACATTTGCATTGCGACCCATTAGGCTTCTATGTATAATAAAAAAAACAAACTCTGTTCTCTAAATTCATTTATTAAAAAAAAAAAAAAAATATAAACTTACCTTGGTGAAAAACTAGTGATGCAACATTTCGAGTTGTTAATATTCTACACTTTTTCACATGCATATTTTTTTGCTTTGATCTATTTTATTGGAACAGTATTCTTTTATGACTAGATTTTTATTTGCAAATATTTGTTTTGTACTGGTTGTGTACGACTTCAATAATATTTTCTCCTGGAAATGCATGTTTTTTTGTTTTTTTTTTTAATATATAAGTAAATGTTTTTTCTTTCAGCCCATCACAGACGACGATGTCGACCGCATTGCTATCTGCTTGCGAGTTCTGGCAGACAAAGCTCCTCTCATGAGTGAAATCTTTAATGGTCAGTGCCGTGAGTCCTTATCTGTTATGTTGGCTGCCAAAGTAGAGGAAGAAAAAGCACAAATGAAGGTAAGTTAGGGTTATTTTTTTTTTTTTATCACAGCTTATTTAACAGCCTACAAATAAACAAATATTTACTTTGCCATTTGAGCATTAATTAAAATTTTAAAAAATCTAATTAAACAAGAAATAATTAAAGGAAGAATAGAATTTTTCAAAATTTAACAAAACCCCAGCATATTGGAGGAGAAAATAGCCTAAAAAAAAAAAGAAGAAAGTTCTGTTGATGACACCAGATATCACATGGCTACATTATTTTTGATACCCAGAGCCAAAATAGACAAAAAAGAGAATTGAGAGAGAGTATAAGGGCACACAATGAGGAAAAGGAGAAAAATCCATGACATTCAAGACACGTGCACATTAGGGCAGTTCAATTTTGAAACTGATATTGCACTCAATTTGAAATTTGAGGCCATTTGACATTATAAATGACACAAAATATTTCCCCAAAAGATGATAATTTGTAAAAAAAACAAAAAAAACTTAGAGATTAAGTTTTGGTTCAAAATTGTGTTGCAATTTAATTCTGGTGATCAGTGAAGGCCTTATAGCACAAACTTATGAAATATAGTAATTTTCTGAAGCTTTACAAACTGTATATGAACAAGATGCATGGCACAAGGATATTACTAAATCATTTTGCCATCAAATAAGACCTTCATTTACTTCAAAAGGGAAATTATACTAAACAATTTAGCCATATTATGATGTAATATGTTATACAGTGCAGTAGTTTTAGTGTGATTTTCAATAAACAATGCAAATTTAAAACATTGTCTTATAATTTTTGCCCAACAACTATTATGGTGTTATATACACTCTTATTAATTTTTTATTTTTATTAATATTGTTTTAGCCATTTTTGTAATCATTTACAATTTTTTTACAGTTTTCATTTACAAATACAGTAAAAAAAAAAAAAAATGTATATTTTTGCTTGTTTCATTTTTAGAATTCTGGTTTGAATATATTTTCCATTCAATGCATCTTTTATTTTTTTAAGAAAAAGTACAAGTTATCTCCCTTTATTTTTTAATATGAATAATGCTTATTTACAAGTACATAATTGAAATAACTGGCCTCAGTATAATATATAGCTGTGCCAACAACCAGATATGTTAATTTAAATTAGGTAATAGTCAGTTTATACTTGGCACCTGGAGATTGCTTTGTACATAAAACTCTTGAGTCATGCTATCAGCAAAGGATGATGGGTGCATATATATATATATATATATATATATATATATATACACTACCTTTTACACATTGTTCTTCAGCAATGAATTGAACACGTTCAGCTACTAGCGCTTGATTACATTGTATATATGACATGCTAAAATCTGCCATGCACTGATAGCTTAGAGATACAATCTCTGACCGGGTTTCAATCCTGGCTGGAAGCAATCAGATGTCTAGTTGGACTGATGAGCTGCCGGCAAGTTTTTCTTCAATAAGATTTCTCTAATATTCAGGTCAGTAGGTGAAAATAAATAAATATGCTGTTTAAATAGACAGTGTCTACTCAAATAAGAGTATTTTCTTATAAAGATTTCTTTAACATTCAGGCTGGCAGATGAAAATAAATAAAAATACTGTTCAGTAAATAAACGTGGGGAGTCTACTCAAATACTCGTATTTCTTTTAAGAATCCTAGAATGTTCAGGCCGGTGGATAGAAATAAATATACTGTTTAATAAATAAGCGGAGCTTCTACTCAAATATGAGTATCGAGAAAAAATGTTTAAAGTGATAAGAATATTGAACTCTAACAGCAGAAACTTCACTGAAAAAACAGTTCATTAATTTTAAATACTGAAAGAAATAAATTCTTACTATTGGCACATGGCCGAATGGTTAGAACATCTGCATTCTGACCCTTGAGGTCTTTGTTCAAATCTCACTATGGGAGTTAATGACTTGGGGATGGTAATACCAGCATGTGGCACTGTTGGAAAGTACGTGAAAATTACACCACAGAGTAACCCAAGTCTTGTGAGAGAATTTAGGTAGATGGAATTGTTCGTCGATAAGTGTGCTAGCATAAAATCATAAGTTATTGTGACTTGGCATTTACTGGCCACCTTTGAACTACTGATGTGTCCTTTGCTGAGTGGACCTTTGTTACAGTTTCTGGCAAAATTACAGTATGAACCACAGATTGGTTCTGTGGGTGTTGAACAAATGTAAATTTGCCTGAGCAGGTATCTGCAATAGGGACTGATGTCTGCTAGAGCAGACAGCCATACTCAGAAACTAGTGGCCAGCTATTGTTTCTTACCATAACACACACTTAAATTTTGACAAGTAATGTTTACAAAAACAACTAATAATTAATTGATAATTCGTTCACACTTATAGCAGGTTTTTTTTTTCATATTTTTTTTCCTAACATTTTGATTAGTAATCTGTAGCAAAGGAAGATTAGCTTGTGTGTACTGTAGTGATTATTCTAAGAACAAGGCCGAAAATATGGGGCACCCAGTGATGATCGAACTCTCTGCTCAGTTGCAATTGTTGTTGTGAGACAAGCTTTCTAACCATTATGCCACATACTGCCCAAATGATTTTTTAAGTGTAGGTTAGATGTGGCACAAAGCTGAATACAGCCTTGTGCCACATCTAACCCACATATGGGGTACTCAGTGAAGATTGAACTGACTGCTCAGTCATAATTGTTGTTGCAAGACAGGCTTGCTAGCCATTAGACCATGTCAAGTTTTCTGCGTGCCTGTGTTATGACATATGTCAGAAATAGGCAGAAAGACTCATGCAAATCACTTAGTTGCATATATACTTGAACTGAGCCCATTAGGCAAAAAGCTTTTAACCTCTATGGAGTAACATGTTTGTTGCAAAAAGAGAGAAAAAAAAAATGTGTTGGTAAACCACAGGAAAGTATTCCAAACGGGCACGCCAAATTCACATGTCTTGTCTTAATCTCCGAAACGCTATTCTCACGCGAACGACGGCTTGAATAGCAATGACCCCCCCCTTCAAAATGAGCATACCACGTTTTATGCACTCGACCTGGCTACCACTCAGCCAATAAGCGGCTACAAGCAACACCAATTCTGTTTATCAGGAAGTGCTGTTTCGATTTTCCATCTGACCAATGCTTGCCAATTCGCCATCGCCACACTCCCTTACTAAACAAACACCCGACTCTGGCCCATTTGGGTCGCCAAGGCAAGTCACTGCTACAATGGCAGAAATTACTTGATGGTTGTTGGCTCATAACAAAGGAAATACCTAAAACTTAATGACAATTCTTTTTGTCACTTTTGCTTCAAAATTTTTTTTTATACCCACAAGTTAAAATTCTACAAATTCAGTGACCCTTATACTTCACTGTCTTTAAATAAACCTAAATTTAACTAAGGGGTTTTAATTTTTTTTTCATAAATTGTTTTTGTTCTTTATAAAAAATTAATTTCTTTTTTTTTTTTTTTTTTTTTTGTTAGTATCATGCATCACTGTACTTTATCTTTATCAGGTCATTTAAAAATTATAGAAATTTGCTGATCAATTTTTACTGATATTGTTTATCAGACATTAAAGAAATAATTAGTCAAAGAAAATCATTATTCAACAGCTCAAAATGTAAAAAAAAAAAAAAAAATTGCATTCTGTGTTCCCCCAGAATTCACACTACTACATAAAATGGTAACAACGAAATGGACCATTTCTTTTTCTCATTCGTTTTATTAGAATCGTACCTTTGCAGAACACTGATTTCAAAGGTGTAATTAACTGACATGGAGGTGAGGCTCTAAAGAGTGTCTTTTTTTTTTTTTTTCTTTCTTTCTTTCTTGAAATTTGTGAAGAAAAAAATTTTTCCTTAAGCCTAACATTTGTGTATGATGCCTAATAATATTTTTTTTTTTTCTTTTCCAGGCTGCTGAGAAGAAATCTGTAAAGATCCAAGCAGACCATCCCATCTCTTTCACCCAACTAACATCTCGGAATGAACTTGGCACAACTGAGGTAGAAAATAGTCCTCCTTTTCAAAATTTTTTCTCTTCACTTATTCCTGGGGTCCGTTTCAATGAATAAATTCAGCCATAAAAAAAAATTATCTTAAAGAAGGAATACATATTAGAAGCAGTTTATTTATTTTTTTAAATAAACTTACTCCAAGTAAGGTAATAATGCCACTAAGATGCAGGGAGTGAAAAAGAATGAAGACTTACAGATTAATGTTGGCTGGAAAGCATAGAAGTTGAAAGGAGTTTGAAAAACCAGAAGTGTGAGAAAAGAATTTGTTAGCATGGAACTTATGGCTACATCTAGCCAGCTCATCTGTAAACTGATGAGATCTTGTCACCAGCCTAGTATTGCGTTTAAATTCAAGACTCTTAGTTACCATAGCAAAGAGCTCAATCAAACAATTACTATAAAATAATTTATAGAAAAGATGCAGAGATGCAGTTTAGCGTAAGTGACTGAAGCTGAACTGCCAGATCAGTACCAATAATATTGCTGATTCTTCTTTGGATTTTATCAAGGAGCTCAACTATTATCAATGATTAATATTCTGGTGTTGCCGGAGAAATAATTGCTTTACCAATCAAGGGTGGTGATCAATATTCAAATTAATCAGCATAAGCTTTTCTTTTTTATAAATATGGATAAATTTTATTACCTGGAATTTGTTAACTAGCTACATTTCATAAGCAGTATCTATGGAACTTCCCCCCGAACAGTAGAAAAATGTGGGCAGGTGGATCAAATATGATTGACGAAGGGATATTAAAGAAAAAAACAAATTTTATACTGTACTAAGTTGTCCAGAAAGTCTTGGCTCACTTAGAAAGCGGAAAAAAAACAAAATATCCTGATGTCTGTCTGTCTGGAATTTTCAAGGAATAATTGTAAACTTGTTCCACACAGTCAGGCCATCAATGCTAAAATCTATTGCCGGCAGCTATATCACCTGTCTGACAAACTAAAGGAGTATCAAGGTTGGGCTTTGTCTCAGCAAGACAATGCAAGGCCACAAAGCTGGCCAATCACTGCCCAATCAAGAATGATGTACTTTATTTTGAAGAATAAACATTGGTTTGGCTCCATAAAAGTTTATTTTCTTTCTTAAGTGAGTCAGGACCATCTGGCCAGCCAAATATTATAAATGAATGGAATTTTTGTTACAAAATTTTAACACATTGAATGTGGTGAAAATAGACTGTTTTGCAAATATAGAATTTAAAGTTTTTTTTTTTTTTCCTCAAGAATATGTTTGAACTAACCCTATCCCAGGCATTAGGTACAACTGGTAAGAAAGAGACAGATGCAGCAACTTCTTCCAAATTGAACAAGGTCAGTCTTGTTTCTCATTAAAACTCCATTTGTATTCTTTTCTTTCTTATTTGAATTTATTTTTGTTATTGATTTACTTTATTTTTTTCTTACTTTTTTTTTTATTTTTTATTTTTATCATTTTACTCTTATTTTTATTTTATTTAATTTATATTCCTTGATTATTAATTTCACTAATTAATTAAAGCTTTTTTTTTTTTTTTTAACCTTGATTTCGCGTTTCAGGTAACCCAGTTAACTGGCTTCTCTGACCCTGTCTATGCAGAAGCCTATGTGAATGTAAACCAATATGACATTGTTTTGGATGTCCTTGT
Organism: Ascarosepion bandense; assembly: GCA_037127315.1. Lineage (NCBI taxonomy): Eukaryota > Metazoa > Mollusca > Cephalopoda > Sepiida > Sepiidae > Ascarosepion > Ascarosepion bandense. The sequence continues at coordinate 1,987,787 of JBBBDQ010001553.1, read as the reverse complement.
TGTCAACCAGACAGCAGACACCCTACAGAATCTCACCCTGGAATTAGCCACTTTGGGTAAGTTCTTTATATACTGGATGCTTCTGCTGATAGAATCTAGTCATTTCAAATTTGAATGAATGAAATTCCATAATTTGCTTTATAGTTTTGTTTATTTTTTTAGTTTCCTATTCATGAAAACAAATCATTGGACCACTCAAGCTCCTTCATCACAACAAGAAGCGAGCTTTGTATTGGGTTGTCTGGAAAGATCATGCTGATTTTTTTTTAAAAAATAAAAAATAAAAAAATTTATACCATTAAATATTTATTCAGCTAAATATGAAGCATTTTGTTGCACAACCTTTCTCCATTTTGTCCTTCAACTGAAAGATTTCAGCTTCCCAGAAATTTGCTGGTTTCTCATCAAAGAACACATTAATGCAGTTTTTTTATGACATCCAAAGAATTAAAATTTTTATCATTGAAATTATTATGCAATGACCTGATATGAATGAAAATCCAAAGGTGCAATGTCTGGTGAAGATGGCGGATGATGGGGTAACCCATCTCAGCCAAGCTGCAACAACTTTTGCTAGGTTGCCAAAAAGATGTGAGGTCTGGCATTATCCTGATGGAAAACACCTTCCTTGTTTGCCAATTCTGAGGACTTTTCTTGAACTGTTGCCCTTTAATTTACCCGGATGCAAGCAGTATTTTTTGGAATCAATTGATTGGTTACTTGGCTGAAACCTGTAGTAAAGGATTCCTTTCCAATCCCACCAGATGCAAAGACCTGCTTGGCGGGGGGAGTGGGGAGCTAAAGTAGGCTTATGTTGCTTACGCCAGGATCTTTTTGCTAAACATTGTTGTAAACAACCCCTTTCTCATTATCCATTACAATTTACTTTAAAAAGATTGCATTTTCATTGCGTTTATACAGCAAATCACAGAAATGCCATCCAAAAGATTCTCTTCTCTCAGATCATATGGTACCCAAACATTGTAGCTATTTAACTATCCTAGCTTCACTAAGTGTTCATAGATGGTGGATTTTGATAAATTTAGTGTTTCTGCCAATTCTTGTATTGTGTAATGCAGGTTATTCTCAATCTTTGGTCATCATCTATAGTGGGGAGTCTGCCTGAGCGTTCTTCGTCAATAAGGCAACAATCACCAACTCTGAACTTAGTGAACCACTTCTATACAGTTCTTTCAGCTAAAGCACCTTCACCATAAACAGCACATATCTTCATTTTTTTTTTTGTTGTTACTTGCAAGACATTTAAAGCATCAAGTGTCTAAAGTGCACCTAATAATCTGTTTTCATAGGAATGCAAAATTGACACAAATTAAGTAATTTTAAACTTTCTTTCTCAAGAGACAATTTGAAGTGTGCTTTAATCAGAAATTTAAACATATATCTGTTGATAAATTGGGTGTTGGAACATGGACTGAAAATTGGCATTAATTTTTCAGACAGCCCAATCCAAGTAAGTCTGCTGGTTCCAATCAATATGGAATGGTTACTCAAACCATCCCCCTCTGCAAATGTATGGAGAAACCGTACAGATACATGTTGAAATTTATTCCTCACCAATAAAAATGTGCCACTTCTGTCTCATCCACCATATTTCTGTTCTTGTTTTTAAGTTGTGACGCTATAATCACTTGACTGTATCCCTTTCGCATTTTACTTTATTGCTGTTACTTTGTTTAATTTTGACTTGCATATCTACAGTTTGCTTAATATCATTTTGCCCTATTCTTTATCCTTTTCTTATTCTTTATGGGTAACTTTGACAATTCCATTTGTTGAACATTTTTACGAATTACACTTCACCATGACTAATTACTACATAAAATCTTCGACAATACTTTCAGATTTATGAATAATTGTTGCAAACTCATTGTGTTAATCAAAAAGGAAGCACTATGTTGAACATTAAGGGAACAACTAGTGATGTACAAATATTGGTGTATATTAGCCATGGGGGTGTGACCTGTAGGGATATACGGCTTTGGCGGAGGGTGATCCTTCTTTGGATTTTGTGGAGAACCTCGAGACGAATAGCAGGACCAGATATGGCAACAGTATTCAATGCACAGACGAATGGTGGATTTATAAATGTGCAAGATGGACCCTGAGAAAAACTTTCTGGCCCAACACAGTGATCCAACCTTCCTTGCAGTAGATGCAGCTATAAATTCGATGTAGCCGTTCTACTTCAGGTCAGTTGAGACAGTGAAGCCAAGGAGGTACAGTGCTTTACTCTCCAGGAGACTAGGGTCATCTATTCTGTTCAAACTAACCCGAAAAGAAGAGGTGATCATTACAAGAACAAAGATTGGCCACACAAACATCACCCACTCATTTCTACTGAAGGGAGAAAACCCTCCTGAGTGTATAACATGTCAAAAGGCGTACACAGTAAAACATTTTCTAATAGGCTGCACTGCCTTACCCTCCACCCGAGAAAAATACTATAATTCAAAGAATATAAGAGAACTTTTCGAAAAAATCAGATGAAAAAGTCATATTGAACTACTTGAAAGAAGTCAATCTCTTTTCAAAAATATAAACCCGTGTGTGTGTGTGTGTGTATGTGTATATATATATATGTATACTATAGTCATCCGCAGACAGATCTGTTTCGCTGTATCACAGCTCATCAGTACGGCTTAGACACCGTTCGCTTCCTAACCCAGGATTGAAACTCGACCGAATTTGCTTCAGTCGGCGATTCTACCTCTAGGCCACGAGTGTCCGCTAGAAGAAGGGAGGCTTTTTAGTGCATATAAACACGCCCAATAGCTAGAGTGCTCCAATTCATTATCGAATGAGCGATGCGTATATGCCGGAGTAGCTACTGTTTACAAAGTCTCCCACTCTTCCAGAGTGCTCAATCAGTGTGAGAGCGTAAATATATATATTAAAATAAAAAAAAAATGCTACACCCATTTAAAGAAAATAGACCCCATAGCATTAAATAACCAAGACTGACATGCTGAAAAAAATCAAAACAAATTTATTTCTTCATGGTACTTGAAAGAAAAAAAATATTACCAGACACAAACTTATAAACAAAATAAATTTTTTGAAAGAAAAGGTATTACCAGCATTAAATATAATTTAGTTGGCAATAAATGACCCACTGAGGTTGATATGCCATAAAACAAGACAACCAACCAAAATCATCAATTCTGATGGCAGGCAGGAAAGGCTCTCTAAGGAGAGCAGTTTTGTTTTGGAGGCATTAAAATTTACAAGCCATTTTCTACTCCAGTCTATCACAGTGATGAAGAATAGGAAGTTGTGCAGGGAAATGATCACTAAAGTCCTTCATTGGAACAACAAGGCCAACATTATTGATGTATTGAAATATGTTTTTTTATTCTTTGGCTCGATTGAGAAATTGATTGTTTTAAATTGTTTTGTAATCTGAAATGCTACAAGGGCAGACAGCAAGGAGGTTCATGGAATTGCGCACTTAGCCCCAAGTGGTTGTAGCAGCTCTCTCATTCTCTTCTAGGCTTCTTTTTTATGCTATGTTCCCTCAGGATGTAGGTAATCATGGGTCTCCACAGTTTCCTGTCCTTTTTAGCACTTAGTTTTGTTGCATTCACTTAGGTGCAAATACTATTGGGAAAGATATTAATCCATCTCTTCTCCCTCAAGCTATGGGTTAAATAGCAGAACAGATTGCGTCCTACCACAAAAAGTAATGGCAACTTACTGCAGGAAAAATCTTCCACTCGGTCAGTCATGTCTTGAAATGTAATGTCATGCCCAAGCGTGTATCATGTATCGCACTTGACTGACTGACTGTAGTTCTAAATAAATATTGTCTTTTTGTTACTTCTCCTAAACCTTGTTCCACCATCCATTTACTCGAGCTCATTCTTCTACTATGTGCTCTGTTCTTACCGGACTTAGGCTATCACGGCTCTCCACAACTTCCTGTTCTTTGTAGCTCTTAATATATTTTGTCTTTTTATTATTTCTTCTGAACCTTGTTCCGCCATTGATTTACTCAATCTCAGAAAGTATGTTACGTACTGTTTTCCTCTGATACTCCTAGGACAAATGCAAGAGTGACAGATTCTTCTTTCTTTATTATGTTCTCTAGAAATTCCAACTGCCTCTTCTTGATGTTAAGTATCAGTTTCCTTTTTTTCCATTTTCTCTAAAACTTCGTTGTTACTCACATAATTGGTTCATCGTGTCCTCAGCACCCTTCTGTAGAACCATATTTTTGTTGCTTCAAGTCTCTTCTTCTTTGAGGTGATTATCCAGCATTTACTGTCATAAAGAAGGACAGATATCATGTCATAATTTAGTACTGTTTACCTTGTTTCTAGCAAAGGTGTTCTATTTCTTAATACTCTGCTTAGCTTTCGAAGTGCTTCTTTAAAATTTGAAAGCACATTGGGATAGCCGGTGTCACATTTTCCGTCTTCTATTAAAACACTTCCCAGGTATTTAAATTGTTATACTTCTTTGATTTTAGCATCTTTGATTTGCAATTCATACTTTGGGTTCATCCTTTTGCTAAGAACCATGCATTCTTTTTGCAGCTGATGATTAGTCCTTTCTTTTCTCCTTCCTTCAACACCATCTGTTGGAGTTTTTGTAGTTTTCCTTCTGGGCTAGTTTGTTCAGATAAAAAGCACTCTTCTTTCTCTTGTTAGTTTTAATTTAAGCACTTATTGATTCGTATGGGCACATGGCTGAGGGGTTGGAACATTCACCTTCTGACCATGAAGTCAGGGTAGCCAATCTCATCATGGTTGATTTTTCAGGAAAGTCACTTCTTAATGTTATTGGTCTGGGGGAGGTGGTCCCAGCATGCGGCAATTTTGGAAACTGCCTGAACCTATACCATGAGTTGACCCAGGCCTTGTGAGAGAAATTGGGTAGACAGGACTGTTTGGTGATAATTGTGCTAGCACAAATTCACAAGTCATTGTGACCGAGGGTTTGAGTGTCCTGGCCTTGTTCACACCTGATAACGTGCTTTTCTCCCCAAAACTGTAACTACAGTCCGCTCAGCGTAGTTGCGGTATAAACCTCAAATGAGCCGTGTGGGTGTTGAACAAACAGGCAAGCATGCCTTAGCAGGCATCTGCAACAGGAATTAGCAAGCTACTCTGGGTATCCTTGAATATGAGTGGTCAAGCATAAATTGATCAGCAGCCATCAGAAGTCTTTTGCATTATCTTTTATGGAATTTTGTCTTGTGCCATACTTAAACCTTTTCTATTTTCAATTATTATATTTCCAGCAAAATGATAAATTAAAACAAATTTCAGACTGTAGCATTTTTTTCTTCTATTTTTCTTTTATTATTACCAGGTGATTTGAAACTTGTTGAGAAACCCCAGCCTGTGACAATGGCACCTCATGATTTCTGTAACATAAAAGGTAATGTGAAAGTGGCCTCAACTGAGAATGGCATTATCTTTGGAAATATTGGTAAGTTTCTTTACATTGATTTTTTTTTTTTTTTTTAATTTTATTGATATTTTATTAATAAGAATGAAAATATTTGCCAGATGAATTTACAACACTTTTATCACTTTTAATAACGTATTTCTATTAATTAGTGAAATGTATAGTTTTGGAATTAGTTACAAAATATATAAATGCAGGACTTTTGACATTTTGAGTAATATCTTTACTGAGCATGAAACACCTGATAATTAATACACAAACAATTCCTAACAAACAACTGGTGCCATTGTAGCTGGGCTTTCTGTAATTTTCCATTTATGGCACGTCATATCAGCCCCTGAAAAATTCCAGATTTTGTAATTTTGGATAAAGGATTGCATGACAAGGGAAAAGGTTACTTGTGACACATTTTATCCTTCATTGGACTAAATTTGTTATGTCGGTATGATTACACGTGTACGACGGAGGTGTGCTGGGATTTTAGATTTTTTTTTTTTATTTAAATCTAGCTGAATTAGAGTTTTTTCTTTTCATCACTTCTTTAATTAGTTAATTTCACACTGTGATATTAGATCAGCCAGGAATAGGAAGATGTTGTAAGATCAGACCAGGATCTGGAATTACTTGACTACAATTATTTTCCCATTTTTATCTAGCTTATGCATTCTGTAACATGACTCCCCTGCTTTTTCAGAAAAGGAAATTAAGTGCAAATAGTCTTTGATGTTTTCCTCTTTTTTATTTTCAGTCTATGATGTGACTGGGGCTGCAAGTGATCGCAATTGTGTTGTACTTAATGACATTCACATTGATATCATGGATTACATTGTGCCAGCCTCTTGCACAGATACAGAATTCCGTCAGATGTGGGCAGAATTTGAATGGGAAAACAAAGTTGTGGTTAACACCAATATTTCCGACCTGCATGAATACCTAACACACGTGATGAAATCAACCAACATGAAATGCCTCACCCCTGAAAAAGTGAGTCATCCAGCTTTTTTCTGTTTCTGAACAAAACCAATTTTCTAATTAGACACGTTTTTTTTTTTTTTTTTTTTTTTTTTTTTTATAAGGTTCCATATAACAGCAAACACATCGAACTGATTTAAGTTGGAGTAGATATGTTTGTTGAAAAGACCCTCAAAAGTGGACTACTTCTGTCCCATAATAGTTGTTACATGTCATGTTTGAAATGTATGTACTTATGTAACGAGTATTATGGGACTGAGGTTGGTAAAATTATTTCTAGTTTTAAAAAGGGTACAGAATGTAAGAATTGCAGTTAAAATGAGCATATTAAAACAGCAAACAATAACAATGTTTGTTATTCTGCTCTTTTCATAGCCAAATCAAGGACAAGAAATGTACTGAACAACCCAAATCAACAACACCCAACCCATGATGTTATATAATAAATATAGAAACATCCATATCTTATACTTAAACCTAACAGCCACTTCTGCTAAGAGAGGGATAACTGGAAAGACTTAATATAAATTGACTCCAAAACCTTAAGGTGAAAATCTTAGCTTTCCTTCAAGAAAGTTGCTGTGCACGTTTCTTGTTCTCGGTTGAGCTCTGATGAGAAAGAACAATGAGTTAAGCTGTTTTTTTAATCATATCACCCCGAGCAGGGCAGTAATGCCACTGATGTGCAGGGGGCTATGTAAGAGTGAAAAGATTGGAAAAGAGAAAACCGGAAACCACATCCTAAATAGGGAACAAGGGATGAGCCTCTTCACCTGTTCAATAGACGTGGGTAGAGTATGAACTGGGCGATAGTTTAGTCTGTCTACTCCAATTGAAAAAAATAAAAAAGAAAAGAGTGAAAAGATTGGAAAAGAGAAAACCGGAAACCACATCCTAAACAGGGAACAAGGGATGAGCCTCTTCACCTGTTCAATAGACATGGGTGAAGTGTGAACCGGGCGATAGTAAATGAATTTGAAAGACTTATAAAAATATTTCGTCTGTTAAATATATGATATTTGTACAAATCACATAACTGATTCACAATTTCTTTTTAAACCAAGCAATACATGGGGGTGCTGAAAAGTTCTTGTCCTAACTCACATGCAACCTATCTAACCAAACATAATTATTTTTAATTCCGTTTTGGTTATGTTGATAACTTTCTATCATCTAAACAAATGTAGTAACAATCTCTTAACAGATGAAGAGATTGGAGCAACAGAAATGTGGTTCTTCAAAAGGATGCTGAGAATTCTATGTTCCGAGAATGAACAATGACAAATTTAAAAGAATTGGAAAAGGTAGTTACGCATGATGTCAGAAAAATGGCTGAAATTTCTAGAAATTTCTAGGTCACCTAATGAAGAAAAGGGTTTTTAAAATTTGACACTCACAAGACATATAGGCCAGAGTAAGAGTGGAAAACAGTGCATAAACTTATTTAAGGAGCCTGTGTAAATGGATGGCAGAAGAGTTTAGGGGAAATAGCAGAAAGACAATTTACTTAGATCTAAAGGACAGGAAATTGTGGAGAGACAGGCAGAATTGCTAAGATAGGGACAGAAAACGTTGTATAACACTGGTTGACAAAAAGTGTTTTTTTTTTTTTTTTTTTTTTAAGATTGTTTTAGGTCAAATTTATCAATTTTGGTATGCTGATTCTGGATATAACATCCATCACGTCAGGATCTTTGTCTATGGATGACCTTTTTTTTGCGTTTGTCAAAATATAGCCATTTTGGGCTGCTGCCACATCTGGTTGGGTGCCTCTGCCATTCTCCTCGGGCTTCTTGACAAAATACAGCGGAGAATCTGTAATGTGATCGATACCGACTTAGCTGACCGCCTGCAGTCACTCTCTCACCGGCATGACGTGGCTTCTTCACGGCTTCTGCTTGGATGAACTTAAATCACTGGTGCCCCCTAGGTGTGAATTTGCGCGAGATACTAGATTGGCAACTAGGTCCCACCCCTTTACAGTGAAACCGATGAAATGTAACCACAATTTCTACTCCAACAGCTTCTTTTCTCGCACTTCCCGCCTGTGGAATTCCCTTCCGCATGATTGCTTCCCCAACGGCTACAACCTCCAGAAGTTTAAATGTAATGTCAATAAACACCTCCTAACACACTAACTCGCACCCATTCTCTCCAACGCATTCCCTACATACCTCCTAACTCGTCTATCACCCTCCCTCTGATATTTCCTATACCCAATCGCTCTATGTAACCCCCTGTGCTATAGTGGCAGTGGACTGCCATGTTTGGGGTGGGGTGATATGATTAAAAAAAAAAAAAGATCTAAGAAGAAAAATCAGATGGAATAGTTCCAAAATTTTTTGTATTTATTGCTTTCATGATGGAGAAAGTACTTCTAGGTGTTATGGAAGCCCCCTTATGTTTCTTAATGGCAAATTTCAAAAGAAAAATTGGTAAAATGTATAAAAGGTGCACTGTGTTAATATATCATGTTCTTTTTGATTTGGCATATCAAAATTTTATTTAGTAAAATGTCACACGCAAACTGTTCATAGTAAAAATTTGTGCGTATTTAATTAACTTGACAAATTCTGGGTGAAAAAAAACATTCTTTCTTGACTGCCGGTAATGCTGAAGTGTAGTGTCCCTTCTTATGTTCTAGCAGTCGTCTGCCATCATTCTGATGTTCCAAAGCCTTTGGTACCTTTCCTCCATTAATTTGATGTTCTGGTGGAATCCTTCACTCTGTTCATCATTAACATCCCCACTGTTTTCAGGGAATCTTTTCAAGTGCCTATGAAAGAAATTAATTTTCATGTTAGCATCAATGTTGTGAAAGCATTTCAGCATATTCGTAACAAGATCCTTGTAGCTATTGGATTTGTGGGCGACCCTAAAGGAGGCTACCACCACCTTTTTTTAAATTTATTTTTCTCTTTACTTTTTTCAGTGCAATCTTATTGATTAAACCCTAAACTTTCCGATTGACAAAAAAAATTTGTAAAAATTTCAACATTTTAACAGTTGGGGGAAGTGGGGCTCAGTTTTTCATGCAACCTTATAGTAAATCGATTCTGTGCAATTAACTTTTTTGCTTGCACATATTCAACTACTGAATCCTTTGTAAAATTTTTGAATAAAGCCATTCTTGGAGTTTCCGAGGAAGATGTCATCGTAAGAGCTAAAAAAAACTTGAAAAATACAAAAGCAATATCAACAACTCATCCCAAAAAAAAAAAAACAATGCGACCCCAACGCAAGTGGTTCCAAAATGGAGGATCGATTTACTATAACGTTGTATGGGAAAGTGAGCCCCCCCCCCCCCCACCTAAAATTGTTTAAATATTGTAATTTTTTCAATTTTTTTTTTTGATAATCGGAAACTTTATATAATAATCGATAAGACTGCGCTGAAAAAAAGTAAAAAAAAAAAAAAGAAAAAAAATGAAAAACAACAAATTTAAAGGTGGTGGTGGTGGTAGTCTCCTTCTGGTGCACTGATTTGTGATTACCCAAAATGTTTTTTGGCAACTGCTACAAATGAATTCTATGCATTTGATTCATTCAAAGCCTTACTACTTAGTTTCATTTAGAATACATTTTTTGATGTCTGGACCCTTGAAAACTTCTGCTTATGCTTTTCTATGCTCAATCCTGGAAACACTTCAAATATACTTGAAACAATGACCGTCCTTATCAAGAGCTTATACTAACTCTTTCATCAATCCCAATTTTATGTGGAGAGGAAGAAAAATCATTTTTTTTTCTTTGTTATGAGTGTATCACATACATTTTTTTTTCTCCCACTGTCAAATCCTCTCAAATAGACACTCGATTCTCTGCCAATGTTGATCCTTAGTTCAACTGTCTTCTAAACATAGAAAAACAGATACTTAGTATAGCCAGACTAATTCACTATTTCCTGCCATTTCCTGTTACAAAATGAGTCATTCAATGGCCAAAACAGACATATTTGGGAAAATGCCAAAATGTGTCCATAAAAAAAAAAAAAATCCTTATGTGATGAGGGGTGATTTTCATATTTAGCATACTATAATTCGCTTAAATGTTTTTCATCAAGTAACCAAATCTCATGCTGACCAGTGTAATCTATGATTTGAGTGAACAACCGTTTTAAATCTTTCTGGTCAATATATTCATGTTTGTTTCAGGCTCTTTCTGGTGAGTGTGGTTTCATGGCTGCCAACATGTATGCCCGTTCTATATTTGGTGAAGATGTTCTTGCCAATCTGAGCATTGAGAAACCTGCCCATCTTAGCAGTGATGCTCCAGTCCAGGGACATGTCCGTATTCGAGCCAAAAGTCAGGTACTGTGCTTAACTTCTGCCATTCTTCGGTCAAGTTTAATCCGTTCTACTAAAACAGTGAGTTTCTCTTTCAGGTACACCTTTCTTTCATATTCATTTCTTTCAGGGTAACTGTCAATAATTTTTTTTTTTTTTTTTTTTTTTTTTTTTTTTGAGTTAACCCATTCAAATCTTCCTTATGTATAGAATCTCTCTCAATAATAATAATAATAATAATAAGAGTACATTCCACAGTTAGATATTTACTTTTAAAAAGTGTTCAATACAAAAGTAGACCAATAATACTACTGAGTAATACGCACACCATACTTTAAAATGTTATAACCTCTCACCCCCACTTAATTCATCTCATTGGCTGACCTCTTTATTCTGATGTTTTAATTTTTTATTTTTTGAAATCTCCTTATCTATATATATATATATATATATATATATATTATAAACAAATTAACGACATTTTACTAACTTACAGCTATTTAGTTGCAATATGCTATTATAATAATAATAATACTTACTATATATCTCTCTGTGTGTATAATATCTCTACAAAATGGCTACTTTTGTAGTGATATAACATATCTATATCTATAAAAGTGATGAGGGTGGACGTTGTGTAAGTATTTGCTTATTTGATAGATTTGACTTAGCGTCTGCATTTTGCAGTCTAGTTCGATGGGAGTTGTGCACAGGTGTAGATGAAAATTTTAGAACGCTAATGACACCTTGAAATTATTATTTTTCTAACATAAAAACATCCACCATCAGCAACGATTTTATCTTGTGTTGACATAAAACTTTGCTAATCAATAATAAGTTACCAAAAATAGCAAATTAAATCAAAACAACCCACACTTAATAAAATCACGTTTAAATCTGGTCATAACACATTACATTGCATTTAAATATATGGTTCTGTTATCATTTCAATCTCTCAAGCGGTGTGATGTCATAGAACCACACTACAAATTTACAAACCGCGTTTGCTATTTTTGGTGACTGTTATTGTTGCTTAGCAAAGTTTTGTCAACACAAGATAAAATCGTTTGCTGATGGTGGATGTTTTTATGTTAACGTCCTTGTAACCTCTCTGAAGATGGCTCATGTGAGCTGAAAGCTTAGAACCAACTCAATAAAAAAATTATCCAAATGTTGGAGAATTTTTGTCTTTATTTTCACCTGAAATTAAAGCCAGAATACGATGTTTAGAACAACTCATGATTAAACATTATAGACATTCCTTGTCTCTTAGTATATGTTTAGAAAAAAAAAAAAAAAATATATATATATATATATATATATATATATATATATATAAATCTCAAAAGTAGTACATAACAGAAAATATGAGCTCCTTTCATGTTTTCAAATTTCATTTCAGGGCTCCAGATGAACTATTATTCTCTATTGTCCTGAAACAAAAAACTTTCCCAAAATGTACTTATTTCTTTTGAACATTTTTATTATTTGTTGCCAGCAATAAAAATGCCATTAAAAATGTTTATGAAATGATTATTGATGCCCTGCAATCTTTTTACTCTGGTCTCCATTTCTAGCAGCTCCTATTCCCCCATATCGCTCACTGCTTTCTCTCGGGTTCTATTGCTGAGCAGGAGGGTCAGTAATGGAGATTTAGAGATGCCTGTTGAACATTTCAGTTTATTTTATGAGAAGCAAAAACATTTAAATGCTGTCTGTTAAGGATTTATTCAAATCTTTTAATCAAAAGTTAACAGAAAAATCTAATTTTATCAAGTTTAACAAAACCAAGTAATCCTGAAGTTTTTCACATTTAGAGATAAATAAGAAAAAATTTAAGTCTTTCAATCTTTTCCTTTAGGTTTTATTCACAAGGCACTGATATTCAAAGAATTTAAAACGATTACTTGGTTACTTATTTTAGGGCATCATTTTACTTTAAATTATTGCCACTTGATGCAAACAACAGTCAGTGAATTATTTAAAAAAAAAAACATTAGCTGTAAATAATCAAAATAGCCTTCTCTCATTTATTTTATTGCCATATTTATTTAAATAGTGAAATTATCATTTTAAGTAACACATTAATCAATATAAGTGCTGCATATTTTTTTTGTTTAGAAACATATATAAAAATGAAGCCATCAAATATAGATTCTAATAAATGCTAGAAAGATGTTTTTGTAAAGGCTCTGATATTTAGATCTAAAAATGGTTATTTGGTTACTTATTTTATTGTCTCGTTTTACTTAAAATTATTTCCATGTGATACAAACAATAGTAAGTACATTATTTAAACAAATTAGCTGTAAATAATTAACACTGCTATTTTTTAATGTCTGTCACTTATATTGTTGCCAACTAAGACCCTTTCTTTTTACATATATAAGTAGAAAAATAATCATTTTAAGTAACACAAGTGCTGCATTATTTGTTGAAGTTTAAGGTCTTGACTTTATTTCTTCCTTTGCGCACACGCATCATTTAAGAGATTAATTACTTTTAGAATCACTCTTTGCCTTTCTGTCTTGGCAGTAAAAAATTAAAAACCATTTTCTTTCTTTTTATTAACCCATTTCTTGTTTCCTGCTGGTCACCTCAATAGGATTTTTTCCTTTTTTAAATGTTTTATTGAAATTTTGTTATTTTATGTGTTAACTGTTGTTCCCAGGTTGGCAGTTCTAGAAATGTTCTTATGATTGACTCTGTTCTTCATATTATGAACAGAAACACCTGAAGACCAGCTTGTTTAAAAAAAAAAAAAAAAGTCGCTCAATAATTTGAGGGAGAACTGAAAGAAGCATTCAAGAAATGTGTGTATTTGACCCCCTACTGACAATGTTTGTTTTACATGAACAAGTATGAAGACTGAGATAAACTCGATCACTTGACTGTAAACAGATATAGCTCATCTCTGCTTACACGTCATTATACCATGAATCAGCCGGAAACTATCTTAGGATTTTGATTTCATTGAGAATTTAAGAATAACTTATTTGCCCGTGACTTAGGGCAGTTGAGTTCACCATTTGTTTACATGTGTTCTGGAAACAGATAATGAAATGATGGGAGGCTGCTTTTCAGTCAGACATCAACAGAGTTGCAAACGACTCTGGTCGTTGTTACTACTGATGGGAGATATATGGATCCTGTCAGTAGTAACAATGACTAGAGTTGGTTATGCTAATCGTTGCGTGATTAGTGTGTGTGTGTGTCGCGTTGCGTGATTAGTGTGTGTGTGTCGCGTTGCGTGATTAGTGTGTGTGTGTCGCGTTGCGTGATTAGTGTGTGTGTGTCGCGTTGCGTGATTAGTGTGTGTGTGTCGCGTTGCGTGATTAGTGTGTGTGTGTGTGTGTCGCGTTGCGTGATTAGTGTGTGTGTGTGTGTGTGTCGCGTTGCGTGATTAGTGTGTGTGTGTGTGTCGCGTTGCGTGATTAGTGTGTGTGTGTGTGTGTCGTGTTGCGTGATTAGTGTGTGTGTGTCGCGTTGCGTGATTAGTGTGTGTGTGTCGCGTTGCGTGATTGTGTGTGTGTGTGTGTGTGTGTCGCGTTGCGTGATTAGTGTGTGTGTGTCGCGTTGCGTGATTAGTGTGTGTGTGTCGCGTTGCGTGATTAGTGTGTGTGTGTCGCGTTGCGTGATTAGTGTGTGTGTGTGTGTGTCGCGTTGCGTGATTAGTGTGTGTGTGTGTGTGTCGCGTTGCGTGATTAGTGTGTGTGTGTGTCGCGTTGCGTGATTAGTGTGTGTGTGTGTGTGTCGCGTTGCGTGATTAGTGTGTGTGTGTGTGTGTCGCGTTGCGTGATTAGTGTGTGTGTGTGTGTGTCGCGTTGCGTGATTAGTGTGTGTGTGTGTGTGTGTCGCGTTGCGTGATTGAGTGTGTGTGTGTGTGTCGCGTTGCGTGATTAGTGTGTCGCGTTGCGTGATTAGTGTGTCGCGTTGCGTGATTAGTGTGTGTGTGCGTCGCGTGACTAGTGTGTGTGTTGTATCGCCATTGTGGCAGTATGAGACCAGATGATATGTGCTGAAATAGGGCAGTTGAAATATCTACTGCACAGTATCCGTGCTAATGGATATTAAGTACAAACAAGACAAGCACAGATAAGACATAACAACAATAATTAGAAAGAGAGGAGAGGTTAAGTTGTTAGAATTGCAGAGAGTGCAGTCCGATAATAATAGTCAATAACACTCCAACTTCCTGACTGCTATTAATCTTTATTTCTATAGCTATTTTGGTCGACAGACCATGTCATCTTTGAAAGAGCTAGCTCTACAACACCTTCCGCCTGAAATGTGTTCATCCTTTTGGATGAGATATTTTCTTCTTTTTTGGATTGATCTCGGTCATTCCTGCAGCTCTCCTTTTTCGCTTTCCTAAATATCTTTGTTGTACCTTTAGAGACCTCGACACATTGAGCATTTCATGTTTTACTTCCTTGGATTCTTATGTCGTTCAGTCATGTATGTTTTTTTTTTATTTGGTTTATGTGCCTTATAATCCACCTTGAATGTTTTATAAAGTACATCATGTGTCCAGTTCGCTTGTCTATAATGCTTTCTCATAACTCTGTACCAAGTTTGTAATTTTTAAATTAATCTTTGTTACTAGGGTAGAAACATTTGTCATCACATTTAGTTCTGTCACTCATAATTTTTTTTTTCTTAGGTGTAATACTGGACTCACCCATTGACTGTAATTTGTTTTATCTGTAATGCCTAATTTTTCTAGACGTTCCAACTCTTTCTCTATGTCATCTAGTATGGTACTGGTCGCTTAGGTTGAAACACTGGAGTTACCCCTTTTTTATTTTACTTTTTTTTTTATTATTATTTTTTTTTCTGAACTTAAACTTTGCTTTAACCTTGGAACAAAATCTTAGATCTTCAGAAAAATTATCTGGAAAGCTTGCCTTTAAATTCTGTTTAAAATTTTCTGTGTAATTAGACGATCCAACAGCATTGTTACAAAATATGTCGATCAGAATGTTGAATAAATGAAATTCCTTCATCCAATCAGTACCAAGAGATTCTGCATTTGCTGCATGACATAAGCTATTAATTTTCTCTCTTTTCCAGCAAAACTGACATAACTTGAATTTTTTGGTGAAATTTAATTTACCTGATATACCTTTGGGAATTTTTTTTTAGATCTGCTTAATGTCAGTCTAACAATTTTATTCCATTTTTGTCTGCATTAATAATTGTCCGATCTGACCTTGTGTCAGTTTTCATTTTTACTTTTGTGCCATTCAATCGGGTGTTTATGAATTTTCTTTCTCCTGCAACTTTTTCACCCATGGTATAACAAACCATTTTTTTCTTTTCCTTTTACGAAAAGAACCTTTATGACCCTTAAAACCACAATTAAAGTATTTATTATCTTTGAATGGACAATTTTTATATCGATGTAACTGACTACACCCGTATTTATTTTTAACTTTCATACTTTGTGGTTTTACTTTTTAACATCAGAGATAAGAGAGAACATCGATAATTAGGAAGAGAGATTAAGTTGTTAGTCGCAGAGAACACAGTCTGATGATAATTGACAATGACATTGAAAATTCCTGACTGTTATTAATCTTCATTTATATAGCTATTTCAGTTCACAGACCATTCTATCTTTAAGAGTGCTAAAGGGTTGTCAGCTGCTCTACAACGTGTCACATTATGTAATGTGTGCCTACTGCGTTATGTAACAAGTGTGCACGTGTGATGCGTTACGTAATAAATGTGTGCACATGTACTGCGTTATATAACAAGTGTGTGCTGTGTCATGTAACAAGTGTTTGTGTGTGTGTGTTGCTTTATGTAATTGTGTGTTGAGATAATCCTGATTATGTATTTTTTTTGACCCAGACTGTAAACAACTCATCTGAATTTGAACTAATTAAATAATAAGCAATATTTATTATTAAAAAGTGAGTAATATTTATTAATATTGGAAAATGAGCAACGTTTATTATTAATATTAGAAAATGAGCAACGTTTATTATTAATATTAGAAAATGAGCAACGTTTATTATTAATATTAGAAAATGAGCAACGTTTATTATTAATATTAGAAAATGAGCAACATTTAAACTGTCTTCATTCCAAGAGTAAATTTTTTCACTGTAAACCTTTTTTTGTCATCAGCCTAATTTTGTAAAAAGGCTTTTTCTTACACAACATGGATTGTATTTTGATTTGACATCATTGATCAATTCTCAAAACTCCTTGGCAATGCATTTGTAATAGAATATACTCCAAATTCAGGTACAATTGACAGAAGGATTGTCCAGGTTTGAATCTCATTGTTACTTCATGACATGCTTATTTGTTAAATTTCAGTGTCTACCATCTCTTTGCTTTACTCTCCTTCACTGTCTCCTCTCCACTGATACACATTATCTCCTTCCTGTGTGTATAATTTAACTTTATGAACCTTTTTTAATAAATTGATTGTATGTATATTTTGACCCATTTCTTAATTTTTTTGTTGTTTACCAGGCATTTGTTTTTTGTTTTGTTTTTGTTTTTTAAATTATATATATATTTATTTATATACATATGTTTTTATATATTGTATATAAATAAATATATTGTTTTTCATTCTTTCTTTCTTCTTTCCTAGGGGATGGCGTTAAGCATGGGTGACAAGATCAACCTTTCTCAAAAGAAGATTCTCAAAACAGGTCCAGGGTCCAACTAAATTTCATTATTAACCATTTTATCACTTTATTTCCTTTCTCACTCTTTCTACCTAATCCTCTTAGGGGATTTGGTAATCAACATGTTATTCTTCCTCACTTGTACATGGTAAGAAATAAAAACTAAAATTGTTAATGATTACCCTTTCTTGTCTTTTCGAGATCGTTTTTTCAGTCTGAATATTTAAGATAAAATATTAAAATAAAACATGAAGCCGAGAGGTTGATAACTTTCCTTATTTAAAGCCAAGGACAAAAATGTCATTCTAAAATATTTTTTCGGTTTACAAATGCTATGTAGGTGGGTGGGTGGGGGTATTATATTCTTTTATAAAAGAAATAAAGTTTTTACCTAATGAAGATTTTTATTTTTTTGCCATAATATTGATCCTATACAAGGCCCGAGAGGCACTCCAAAGCAGCAGTTTGTGTGAAGATTTTTGTGTGGGACTTGCATCTTACCAATAAAATATGAAGGAAATATGGGTGGCTTGTTACAATGGGCATGGCCTTGGTGGGACTAAGTTATGAAGGTTAGAACTGGTGAAACTAAGGAATGTAGTTCACCTCTGAACACCTTTTTAAAAGAAAGCAATAGTGTAGTGAGAGACTCTTTTGTCTGGGGAAAGGGGTTGTAAGGTTGTTGGCAATAATTCATCACTCACATGGACGATGCTTTTGGATTCTATCAAGACTCCTTCCCATATATGACAGCAATTCTCTCTTTCTGGCTTGATCTAGCTCTTGTGAAGGTAGAGGATAGCAGGCGGAGTCTGATACTTATTGGAATGGTACAGGGAACCGACCATTTCTCCAGAACCTTTTACTGATAGATTGTATATACAAATTCCACTTGAGGTCTGGGTTGTGCTTAAATCCTAATAGGCACTCTCCAAGAGATCACCTGTTCATTGTGATAGGCAAAAACTTAGGTTTCATTTGGCAATGATGGAATGTCTCTAGTTTGGTTTTAAGGATTTATTACTTTTCTGTCAGAAATTACTAAAGTCCATTAACAAAAACAATAAATCTGCTTTTGCAAACACGACTACTTCATATTTGACGAGTGTCTTTATCTTGATTGTTGTAGTCATATTTCGGCCTTCATATGTCTATAGTTGGTTTAATAATGCAGAAATTTGAACAGAGCCCTTTATTCATTACATGACAGTAGGCTTCTAATTTTGCTGTTCATCCTAAAGCAAATCTTGTATTAATTTTTTGTAATTGATGTCATTTATGTGCTGACCGCTTCCAATGAACTTTTTTTTTTTTTTTTTTTTTTTTTTTTTTTTTTTTAACCATTCCCCCAACCACCCAGGGAATAATCCTGTAGATTGAAGAAAGGGTTCAGTTAAAAAAAAAATCTGGTTTTACTAACTCCACCTGACTAAAACATTGGGACGATGAGAACCAATATAAGGACACTAGTGTAATTGGATTCTGTGTATAATGCTAATTTATCATCTAAAAATAGTTGGATAAAAATTCTATGAAATATTCTATAAATCAAAAATACACTGAAAACTGATTTGTCTACCCTTTTATAGTTATACTAGCAGTATAGCCCGGCGTTGCTCGGGTGTAATGAAAGCTTTAAAACTAATCCATGGTCCTGGAACTCAGACTCTTTGGACCTTGGCACAAAAGACTAAAAAGCAATAGTTGTTTCCAGTTAAAGTGAAACCGTAGACTGAAAGAAAAATAAATGGATGTAGGTCAAATTTTGATTTCCTGCTATCGATATCAAATAAGTTTTTTTTTTTGCGTAAACTGAATTTTGAAGGCTAAATAAGTCCTCTGAGTAAATGGTATCATGGCTGAGACTAAGAACTACAATTATACCTACTTAGAGCCAAACGTGAAGCAAAAACTAAAATAAAAGGGCTGAAAAAAAATACAGACATACAGGCAGATAAGCAGACACACACAAACATCTTGCCTTTTATTTATTTATTTATTTATTTATTTATTTATATATATATATATATATATAATCGATTTTCTGCACTATTGTAAGAACTACAACCTTGAAACTTCTGAATATCGTTTCCGATGTATTTATCTATGAGTGTATCAAATTTGATTAAATCTGACCACTCCTTCTATAACCCGATTTTTTTTTTTGATTATCGATTTTCAATATTTATTTGGGGTACCTCAACACAAACCTAGCTAAGAACACTTGCAGACGCTTATAATACAACTGTCTAAATTTTCAAGAAAATCGGTTCAGCCATTTCGGAGTCTATAGGTAACATACACCCACCCACACACACACACACACACAAAGTTCCATTTATAAATAAGTTTAGATATAAAATCTTCTTATCCCAAAGCAAGGCAGTACTGTCACTGGTGCAGCACGGGTGGGGGGTTACATAAGGGGAGAGCGAAGAGAAAGCAGGACTGGTTACAGGAGGTGTTAGAGAATGGGTAAGAGAAGGATGATAACACTGATGTGAAGAGTTACGTGAGAGTGGAGTGCAAACAGAGAATAACAAGATATGGGGGTGTCTTGGAAAGGATGGGAGATAAGAGATGGCAATTGATGTTGCATTTGAACTCATGGAGATTGTAGCTATCAAGGAAAAAAATATGCAGGAGGGAGTTCCACAGGCGGGAAGTGAGAGAAAAGAAACTGAAGAGTAGAAGTGGTGGCTGCATTTGTTTGTTTTGACTGTAAAAAAAGGTGGGACCCAATTGCCAGTTCTAGTAGCTCGAGTAAATTTGTGTAGGGGGGCACCAGGGAGCTAAGCTCGTCGGAGCAGAACCTCCTGTGAAAATATTTGTAGAAAAGACAGGGAAGTCACATCTCGTTGATGAGAAAGTGAACACACGCACACACTGTTTTTTTTTATTGCTAGAAAATATATATTTATTATTAATATATATTTTACTTTGAGTACTGTTTTCTTAACACCCCCCATTCAATGGTATGATATATTTGTGTGTGAAATTTCAGATATATCAAAAATATCCGTAAACGAGAATATAAATAAAGATGAAAGAAAAACTGAATGAATATTTATCCGTTTTCTCAAATTTGAAAATTTTTAAAAACTAACAATTATTACTTTTGTTTATAAATACTTTTTGCAAAGCAAAATTCTTACATTTGCCTTGATAAAGTCTATCAGAGGATGAAACACATCACCTAAGATAAGTTTTCCTTTTATCTCTATAAAAACATCAACTAAGTGACAAACTCCATCTTTCATAATTTTTCACACATTTAAACTATCATCGGTTTCTTGTTGATGACATCTCAAATTGCTTTTAAGACCTGCAAGAGTCTTGCAGTTCTTACCTTGTTGTTGACATGTCTGTCTTCCTGCAGCATCTTGCCTGCCTGGATGCTGGCTGTGGAAATGACAAGTGAATCTGCTGGTTGATCAATGCAATTTATGAGAGATTGTACACGTATGACCAATGGGGATATCATATTGGTAGTTGACATCACAGTGACTCTGTGTGTGGCTCAGAAGACCTGCTTTGATCCACATTTTGGAAGAAGACTAATGCCTCATGTATTTTTTTTTCCCCCTTTTATAATCATTTTGCCCAAAGCAAGGCAGGACTGCCACTGGTGTGCAAGGGTTACAGAGAGAAAAAAAACAGGGTACAGGGTATGCGGAAGAAAGGATGGTAGGTTGATGGAATTTAGGGAGATAGAAGATGGCAATTGACATTGCATTTAAACTTTTGGGGATTGTAGCTATCGGGGAAGCAAGTAGATAGAAGAGAGATCCACAGGCAAGAAGTGCAAGAAAAGAAACTGTTTGAGTAAGTTAAATTTGTCTATTTTGAAGGTAAAAGGGTGGAACCTTAGTGTTAATCTAGTAGCACAAGTAAATTCATGTGGTTGGAGCAAAAAAAGCTCGTCAGAGCAGAAGCCATGAAAATATTTGTGGAAAAGACAGAAACCACAACGAGAAAGTGAGGGAAGTTGAGTTACCAAGTCAGGATCAGCTCCGTTGCAGATCCTCCTTTGGATGTTGTCAAGAACCTAAACACTAAATAACATAGAGCAAATAATGGTATGAATTAAGGAGAGTTCGACCTTTGCTGGGTGCCCCATGCATTCAGCTTTGTACTACAACTAAGATACGCTTAGTCAATCACTATCAATCGTGGAAAAAAATTTTATTTTATTTAGCAAACATTTATCAACATAATCTCATTCTTTGTTAAGATTGAATACATCACATAGATTGAACTTTACATTTTTTACCGACATTTAAACATACTTAATTCGTCTGTAGTTTAAATATGCTTGACACATGCATAATTTTTGCACGCATACTTATATTTAAAATAAGCATTTATTGTTTTTATTGCACATGGAACACACATTTAAACAGGCATTAGTTTTTTTCTACATTTAAAAATGTTCTTCTATAGCTTTGTGACGCGTATCTGACCAATGAAATCAAACCTCTGTTCATATACCATTTCCTTGTATTTTGTAAAATTTTTTAAATTACTTAAATTCTGTACGTGATACACATTTTGGGCAATCATGTCTCATGACTAACTTGGCAGAAAATTATCCTGCAGTAGGTTGCCATTGCTTTCAGCAGTAGACTGGTTGCCAGCCAAGGCTAGAGAAGCCAATCTGTCCTAATATTTAACCCATAATTAGAGGGAAGAGATGGGTTAATATCTTTCCCAAGGGTATTTGTGCATAAGTGAATGCAAGGAATTCAACTGGAATTCGAACTCGGCTCTCCAATTTCTTGTTCTGAACCGATATCCACTTCACCACAATGCATTCATCTTTCAAAAGAAAAATCTCAGAAGAAGCTTATTAAAGTGAAATATGTTAGATTAGACACTTTTCCTCCCTGTTCTTTCTTTACTCATTCTATTCATCTTGTCAGATTTCAGTTCATATATTCAACTCTCACTCACTCACTCTCACACACACACACACACACACACACACACACACACACATTAATGATCTAAGTGACAAATTTCATTTCTATTATATATATATATATATATATATATATATATATATATGTGTGTGTGTGTGCGCACATTGAAACAATGATTTGATACTGAAAAATTGTATTTTCTTAAATAGGCAAGATCAAGTGTTCTCAACATTTTTTTATTTTATTTTTTTGTTATTGGCCATTTTCACATGGAAAAAATGTTCTACCGCTTAGCTGTATCCTAAATATTCAAAAGCATACTAAACTGGTTTAGTAAAAGTTTGTTACTGGTTCATAAATTGACTTTATGATGTAGTAAAAAAAAATACTAAAGGGATTTAACAAATAAGACATACAGTGGCTGCTGCTGTTGCTATTAACATATTAAAGAACAAATGAAAGCAAACTTAACAATTGAAAACTATATGTAATTTAGCTTTATGGTCAATGTTAGTTTTAAGGTTGGACTTAGTGTTGGCAAAAACTAAACCATTTTTGATCACACTTATAAAATTAAAAATAATATACGCTATTATGGATGTAAGTTGTGTAATGGATATAAACTCTGAATGAGAAATTGGAGAGTTGAGTTCATTGCGTTCACTTATGCGCAAATACCCTTAGGAAAGATGTTAATTCATCTCTTCTCTCTCCAGCCCGTGGGTTGATAGCAGGACAAATTGGGTTCTGTAGCCTTGGTTGACAGCCAGTCTGCTGAAGAATGAAATGGCAGCCTTCTGTGGGAAAATTTTCTGCCTAATTAGTCATGGATCGAAATAGACATGATCATCAAGTGTCATTTATGACAGTTAACTGGCTGATAACTATTAGAAACAAATGAAAATTCAGTGAATAATTTTTTGGGGAGCGGACCTGAAGGAGACTATCACCACCTTTAGATTTGTTGTTTTACATTTTAAATTTTTTCAGTGCAATCTTATCGTTTGCACCCTAAACTTTACAACTGACAAAAAAAATTTGGAAAAATTTTAATATTTAAACAATTTGGAGGGGGGGGTATTTTTTCATACGACGTTATAGTGAATCGATCCTCCATTTTGGAACCACTCACCGGTATGACATTACCACCACCTGTAAATTTGTTGATTATCATTTTTTTTTTTTTACTTTTTTCAGTGCAATCTTATAGATTAAATCCTAAACTTTCCAATTGACAAAAAAAAATTTGTAAAAATTTCAACATTTTAACAATTTTAGTGTAGGGGGCTCAGTTTTTCATACAACCTTATAGTAAATCGATCCTGTGCAATTAACTTTTTTGCTTGCGCATATCCAATAACTGAATCCTTTACAAAATTTTTGAATAAAGCCATTCTTGGAGTTTCTGAGGAAGATGCCATCATAAGAACTGAAGAAAACTTGAAAAAGACAAAAACAAGAGCAACAACCAAAAAAACAAAACAAAGGGACCCCAATGTGAGTGGTTCCAAAATGGAGAATCAATTTACTATAACATTGTATGAAAAACTTCAGGTCCGCCTTTTGTTCTTACTCTTCTCTTATCTGATTTATATTTAAAAAAAAAAAAATTTTATTTCTTTTGAGGAACTATTTGAATGTTAGACTATAGATAATGCCAAAATATTCATTGTGGGCATGTTTATATCTTATCTAGGAATGTGGCCCATTTATTCCTATTTAGCCTCGTCATTGTTTAACGTCCGTTTCAGTGCTAGCATGGATTGGGCAAGGTTTTTTTGATGGTTTTTTACCAGGTCACCTGCTTTTGTGTAAGGCCTGGCAGTAATCTCAACTTCTTTGAATCATCATTGATAAGCTAGGTCCATGTTTTATGTGGTCTACCTATCCCTCTTTGGCCAGTAACTTCAATAAAACCTACAATTACTGACTGGGTTTTCTATGTCCATTCTCTCAACATGACCAAACCATCTAAATCTTGCTTGACACAGAACGTTATATTGGCAATACCCAGACTATTTTTTAACTCCTCAGATGGTTTTCTATCCCTAAGACTGACATTGCACGTCCAAGTACCATTTGCATGTCTGTTCAAGCAATCTTATTAATATTAACTTCCTTAAGAGTCCAGGTTTCACTACCATATTGCAAAAAACTTCTAACGCAAGCTGTATTTAGCTTTCCTTTCATCCTATGCGAAAATACTTGAGAGGTTGGAAAATGCAAAAGCCTCATGTTTACTTTTTGTTTTCTTTACATGTTCTTTGCATATCTCCTTTGAATATATTTTTTCGGGTAGCATATCTTGAAATACTTTGAGGGCTGAGTTCAAATTCCAGTTGGATTTGTTGCATTCACTTATGTGCAAATACCCTTGAGGAACGTATTAATCTGTCTTCTCTCCCTCCAGCTACAAGTTAAATAGGACAGGTCGGGTTCTACTATTGCAGAAAGTAATGACAACCTACTGCGGGAAAATCTTTTGCCCAGTTAGTCATGTCTCAAAAGAGACCAGATCGCCCAAGTATCTATTACATATGACGCTTAACTGACAAATTTTTACATTGAGCACTGTTTTATTAACTCTAGAAATATATTTTTATGTGTGCATGTATATTTATAGGTATGCCATATATATTTATTCAGAAATTATAACATGGATATGTTATAATATCACTACAAAATTAGCTATTTTGTTTCGACACTTCTTGTCTTGTCAAGTGATGTGGTTATTTTAAATTGAATGGTTTTAAAAGGTTAAAAACAAGCAAAACTCTTTTAATCAGGGAGGAATTATTGTATATACAATGTGGACCAATCAGAGTAAAGCAACTTCTAATTTGGAGAATATGTAGTCAGACTTAAAATTAATCTTAGTGGACATTGGTATTAAAATTTGATTAAATTGAGATCAGCATTATTAATTAACTATTATATCTACTTTATTTTTGTTGCGAAATTTAAAAAAAATATATATTTTAGTTTAACAATTTAGTAGATTTAGAAAATTATTCATATTTTAAACAAGGAAGAGAAAGAACGCATACATAAATAAACCTACAAACACTAGCAAACAGACACATATACAGATTAATACACCCACACATATATACATACACAAATTAAAAAAATTAGCCTTTATCGACTTATCAGTTTGTCCATTAACTTTTAAACAGACTAAATTGCTACATATATACACACACACACAGAGATTTATCCAAGGCTTGAACTAATTTCCTTTGCCTTTACATGCTCAGTAATTTGGAAACCAAACCAACAAAAGGTCAGTTCGGAAGTGTGTTTCCTTATTTACATTCTTCAGACTGTTGTTTTCAACTTTATAGTCATATTTACAACGTTTCGGTCGTTGTACACTCCAACTTTCTTCAGGTGACTAGTATTTTGAACTGAACCCTTTATTTCAATCTCTGGTGTAGATTGTTCTTGTTCCATGAGTCATGCCACTTCCAAATGTCTTAGTCATCTTTGTTGAATTTACAACTCTTTGGATCAAGTCACTGGATCCAAGCAACACTTTTATATATAAATATAAACATATATAAATTTCCTTAGCTTGATATATCTCATCAATCCAATTGAATTTTATGACTCTGAATTCCTGTTTCATTTTGGAGCAGTCAAAATTCTGTTAAGGCATGTCCAGTGTAAAGAGAATGAAAATGCTGTAGGGCCTCCCCTGTTGGCAAGAATATCAAAATACAAGTTCTGACCTGAGTTATCAGTTTAATGAGCGCAACAATAAAATAAATTCTCTTATCTACAATTGTATCCAAGAGACCGTGTTCACTAGTTGAGATCTCAGTCAAACTATTTTGATTGGTTCATTTAAATTTAAATCTTACTATGAAATAAATCAATAAACCTGACACAGCTATTAGTTGAATTTTGATCTGAGATTTTTACAGTCTGTTCAATATATGAGATTAATGCAGAAGTGTTAGGTTATGTACATTGACATGGAAGGATATTGTTGGGGGTGGGGTGGGGGCGGGGGGTAGCATAAATCTTTTTTTTCATTAGTCTATGTACTTATTGCTGTATAATTCCACAGATGTGCAATTTAAACCAAAATCAGTATTCTGATAAATCTATACTTGTATATTAAATATATTTGTCTCTGGACAGGGAAAAGTGATTTCATGCTTTTCTCAAGATCACAGACAGCCTCAGCTAAAAATTGAGCTTTGTTGATTCTGTTTTCTGCCATGTTAACATTTACACAAGTTTTAAGTCTTCAACAAAAGGAATAACGTTGATCAAATATTTTTGCTGAGAAATTTTTTTTCTAGACAATGTAAATACAAAGCTTTGTTGCCATCAAAGTCAAATATTGCTTTTTATTGCCATTGAAAGTAAACATCTGTCGTTATCACTACAGGTTTTATGCAGATCAGTCAAGTGCCATATGTGATACACACTTGGGCATTCATGACTCGATAGAAACGTGACTAACTGGGCAAAGATCTTTCTGCAGTAGACTGGTTGCCAACCAAAACTATAGACTTCAGTTTTGTTATTTAACCCATAGCTGGAGGGAAGAGACTGATTAAACCTTTCTAAAGGATATTTGTGTGTAAGTGAATGCAACTAATTCAACTGGGATTTGAACTCAGCTCTCCGATTTCTCGTTCTGAGCTAATATCCATTGCACCATGATGCATATCATTATTCAATTTTTATAAATTTGTAAAAAAAAAAAAAAATACTGTGCATTTTAATTTTCTCGTTTCTGTGATTACTTTGAAAACAATTGGAACCTTTTAGAAAATTTGACCCATTTTTAACTCCTTTGCTCTGAAGAATGAATTGCAGGGCAATCAAAAATAGGAATCACTGGTGGCTCTTAGTATATTGTTAAACAAAATAAGTGTGTTTTATGTTTATGGTGAAATATTCACAGTAGTGGAGAGGTTTCAGCTAAAATTTAGTACTCGTAATTTGACCAGAAATAAGTGCCACACCTAAAAAAAATGTAACCCTCAGGTTAATCTGTATTCACACAGTCACAAATGTACATCTATGGATTCAGAAGATGATGTACTCAGTAGATATGGTTATACGGTATGCAGGTAATATACCTCCCATATATGCAGCCCCCATAATTGTAAGACATTAGTCTGCAATATTATATAGCTAATATAATATGGGAGGTTTTTCTGCCGCACATTTCTATTTTACATTAGTTATTTCACTGTTAAACCATCAGAAATTCTCTAAATTTTTCCATTTTTGATTACTTAAGAACATAGTTCTATTTATTGTCTTAAAAAATGAATCCAATATCTGTTAAAACTGAGCTTTTCAAAAATTAAAAAAAAAAAAAAATTAGCAAAACAACCTGATATGGGGGAGGAGATTTTATTTCAACTTTTGTGATGATGCCTTGAAAATCTGAGTCTCCAACTCTCAACTCCATCCATTAAATCCAAACCAGGATATTCAACTGGAATAATAAAATTTAAGATTAATAATAATATCGAGGCTATACCTGAATATCTATATATAGATAGCATGAAACATTGTCACCTCTGGGTGTTGACTTTAGTGTCCACTTTATATACACTATTCCTGATATTGAGCACTTTAACTAAAAAATGTAGCATACCTTAAAATTATATTTGTATCATATATCAACAGGTGATGTAAGTTTCTTAGATACGTACAATTATATCAACAGCAGCAGAAGTCTTGATGTCCTGTAGGAATCCACGTCTTGGTTTTAAAATAAATAAAAAAAATTGTTAAAATCTCAAACACTTTCACTCAGTGGTTTACATTAAAAACTATATGTGACAGTTGAGTATAAAGGAGAATTTATGTTTTAAAAACCACTTGCTTTAAGATTAGTTTGAAAAGTAAATCTTCCTTTTGATTCAGAAGCCTTAACTAGGAAACTTGTGGCTGAGAAAATATGAAAAGAAAATATTGAAATTGCTATTCAAGTATTTCCTCTCATTTGTAACACTCCTCTGAATTGTTATGGAATATTTAGGCTAAAATAAATGGTTGATGATTCATTCGTCTTTCTTCTTCTTTTTTTTTTTTTTTTTTTTTTTTTTTTTTCTTACATTTTAACATTATTTTGATTTCGAATCATAATTGAATCATTTCTAATCATATATATTTCATTCTGCGATTGTCGGGACTTTTGTGTCAAAAAAAAGGCTTCTCTTCAATTTTAATTTGATGAAATTGGTAGAGTCCTTATTGAGCATCATATTTGCTTGCAATGGGTTAATGAATTGATGAGCATTATTTACTATTGATCTATAGAGAGGCTACAAGTTTAGAAGGAAAAATATAGCTTTAAGTTCAATTTCATGCAGTAAATGGATGAACCATTATCAAACAGATAGGAGCTTAGTTTAACCCATTAAGGCACGTCATAAAATTTGGTATTATAGGTTTTTTTTTAATCTTTTTTATAAAATACAAAATAAATTTGATCTTATAGGTTTTTATTAAGAAAAAAACTGGTCTTAGGTTTTTATAAAAAAAAAAACAAAAAAAAAACTGGTCTTGTAGGTTTTTATAAAAAAAAAAAAACTGGTCTTGTAGGTTTTTATAAAAAAAAAAAAACTGGTCTTGTAGGTTTTTATTAAAAAAAAAACTGGTCTTGTAGGTTTTTATTAAAAAAAAAAACTGGTCTTGTAGGTTTTTATAAAAAAAAAAAACTGGTCTTGTAGGTTTTTATAAAAAAAAAAACTGGTCTTGTAGGTTTTTATAAAAAAAAAAAAAAAACTGGTCTTGCCTTGTAGGTTTTTATAAAAAAAACTGGCCTTGGTTTTTATATAAAAAATAATTGGTTTTGTTTTTTTGTTTTTTTTGGGTTTTTTTTTTTTTTATTAAAAAATATGAAATCTGGTATTGCAAGTTTTTAATGAAAAATCTGATATAAATTCCTAAAAATCCCATGTACTAGATTTCTACCTATAACCCCTAATACTCAACATCCCAATTTTAGGATAGTGGGTGTTAATTTGTTAAAAAATAAAAAATTAAGAGAGAAATAAAATTATCATTCTTTTTGATTGTAGAGTAGAAAACTGCATTTTTGCCTGTTTTTTATCTTACCGTCTTCACACCCCCATCTGTTTCCATTTACCTAAACTTTAGATTCTTTGTTTTTTTTTTTCTTTCTTCAGGGTAACTTATTCTTAATTGGGCTGCCTTTATAAATTTGCTGTTTACTCATAACCAGGCAGAAATAGAATCATGTCTTCTCCAAGAGCATTAGTAAAAAAAGCAAATAGAAGTATCCGTAACCTAAACTTGAATTTTTCCAATTCTTGTTATGCCACCTTCCACTTCCAATTTTACCAAAAAAATGTCGGTGGGTGGGGATTAATTTAACAAATAAAATTTTGATTCTGAGAAGTGAAATACACAATTTCTGCTCTCCTCAAAATTTTTTTAGAAATGAGCTGTCAAATCTTTTGGGATATTAAATTCTTGTTTTTGATAATTAACCAAAATTCAATTGGTTCCATTCACTGAGGTAGAGATAAAAACATTTTTAATTATCTGAACAAATCTTGGATTGACGTTCGGTTCAAAATTACAAAATGTGTTTAGAAATTGTCAGCTATGAGTTAAGTAATAGTATAGACTGGCCTCTTTAACCTTGGTTGGTAACCAGCCTAAGAGAATGAAAGCTCTGAATTCAAAACTTTAGAAGAAATCCAGCCTCAGTCTTTTTCTCAAGAAATCATATGCATTTAGATAATAAAGTGTGTGGAAAGCCATGATTGCCTATATTTTGAAGTGGCATGACATTAAAAAATTAGAAATGATATTCTATTGAAAGCATGCGTAGAATTTGGATCATTCCAATTGTCCCTTTTTTCCAATCCCCATTTTTTGCTATTATTTTTTTTATTTTATTTATTTATTTATTTTTTGCTTTCACACCTGCAGGTGGTGATGCCTTGATCGGGCTAGGGAGCAGTAGTCGTACCTGGAGGAGTGATAGGCACTCTCACACATTAGCAGAAGATGGGGCTACCAAATGAGACTTAAAAATAAAACAAACATATTGATGACATGGAGTGTCACCCACTGGTAGTAACTGCCAGCATTGTATGCAAGTTAATAAAATCCTTTCGATGAGAACTTTTTATTGTTTATTTGTTAAACTCGGCTCATTTCACATTTGCATGGAAACTGATTTTAGTATTTGTAGCTTTGTAATAGAATGACAAAAAATACCTTTCGACTGTCAAAAAAAACTTCATCAGATTATTGTTCTTATTGATGAAAAGATGGATTTGTACAGAAAAAGCGGGACCACATGAATAGAAATTATGCACTGGAAGGAAATACTGAAGGCCTGCGGACAATAAATTAAAAAAAAAATTTTCATATCTTGCCTTTTCTGGATGCAAATGTTAAGTTGAATTTTAGTTTTCCCAAAGCTTTTGTTGTTTCTCTTTCATTTTGTTTGTTCTTTTTAAAATATCCCACATTCCCATGACAGAAAGTAAGAACCTGGGCACAAGTTTACCATAGAAGACTTAGAAATTAGTTTATTTTCTCTGTTTTTGCCTTTATAAGTTACTTTGTAGGACGTACGTTGTGGTGCAGTGGATATTGGCTCGGAACGAGAAATCAGGGAGCCAAGTTCAAATTCCAGTTGAATTCTTTGCATTCACTTACACACAAATACCCTTGGGAAAGGTATTAATCTATCTTTGCCCTTCAGTTATGGGTTAAATAACAGGACAGATTGGGTTTTATAGCCTTGGCTGGCAACCAGTCTACCACAGAAAGTAATGGCAACCTACTGCGGAATAATCTTTTGCCCAGTCAGTCATGTCTCTTCTGAGACACACTCACACAAGCGTGTATCCAAATGGTATTTAACTGACTGAAGTTACTTTGTGTTTTAAAGCAGTGTTTTTGTTTAGTTTTTTGTTTGTTTGTTTGTTTTTTGTTGTTTGTTTGTTTTTTGTTGTTTGTTTGTTTTTTGTTGTTTTTCTTGTTTGTTTTGTTTTTTGTTGTTTTTCTTGTTTGTTTTGTTTTTTGTTGTTTTTCTTGTTTTTTGTTGTTTGTTTTGTTTTTCTTGTTTGTTTTGTTTTTCTTGTTTGTTTTGTTTTTCTTGTTTGTTTTGTTTTTCTTGTTTGTTTTGTTTTTCTTGTTTGTTTTGTTTTTCTTGTTTGTTTTGTTTTTAAGTCAAAGTTATGGTCAGATTCATTACAATAAATGACAAATGCATTGAGTTTATTGTTTTGTAAAAGATCTCTTTTGTATACATATAATCTAGAAGTCTCAATAATATTTTTGCAGCATTTATTACAATCAATATTGCAAATTCCTGTTTTTTGTTATTTGTTTTCTTTTAAATCTTTATTTCAGAAGTAATTGTAATAAATTCTGGAAATTTTTAGCCTGTCTTCCTGGGGGAAAAAAAAATTGCCAAATGGACGTTTTTTTCCTTTGACACCACTATTATTTTATCTACATTCACTGCTCAGTTATGTTCGTTGTTTTCAAAAGCATTTATTGCAATTGTAATAAAGTGCAAACATACAATGAAAGTGAATTGAATCTCATTCCCAGGTCACCTGCTAAACAAGTCAATTCATTATGTCATGCAAGACAGATTCTGGAGTGAAAAAAATATCTTTCGTATCTATGTCTACCATTCATCCATTCCTTAAATATTGATGCCACATATGGTCTGGCACCCCTGCTTGAGTTTGTTGATAAAAACGCAACAAAGAATCAGCAATATTATTGGCCCTGAACTGGCAGCTCAGCTTCAATCATTTTCCCACTGCCTTAAGGTTGCCTCTCTGTGTCCTTTCTATAAATATTTTTACGGTAATTCTTCGGACGATCTCTTTGCTATGGTACCTAGACTGTTTTAAGTGCAGTACTAGACTGACAACGAGATCTCAACCATTTACAGTTGGGTTGGCAAGATGTAATCGTTTATTCTGACAGTTTCTTTTCTTACACTTCTTGATTAGGGAACTTCCTTCTGGTTTCATGTTTTCTGGCCGACTTTAATCTTCAAACATTTAAATGCAATGTCTATGGCTCTCTACTCTCACCCCAAGCAAGGCATTCTACTGCCACTGTTGTGCAGGGGGTTACATAGGGGAAAGTGATGAGAAAGAGGGGTTAGTTATAGGAAATGTCAGGAGGGGAGTAATAGACGGATGAGGATACCAAGGATGTGGGTGGAGTAGATGGAAAAAGAGCTTGTGAGAATGGATGTGAGTTATTGAAATAGATGTCTATTGACCTTACATTTAAATTCCTGGAGATTGTAGCTGTCGAGGAAGCAAGTATATGGAAGGGAATTCCACAGGTGGTATGTGCGTGAAATGAAGCTGTTAGAGTAGAAATTGCTGTTACACTTTATCGGTTTCACTGTAAAAGGGTGGGACCTAGTTGCTAATCTAGTAGCTTGTGTAAATTCATACCTAGGGGGCACCAGTGATCTAAGTTCATCGGAGCAGAAGCCGTGAAAGTATTTATAGAAGAGTCACAAGGAAACCATATCTCACAGGTGAGATACTGCTAAGTCAGTATTGATCACATTGCAGATTCTCCGTTGGATTTTTGTCAAGAACCCTGAGGTAAATAGCAGGGGGACCCGGCGAGATGTGGCGGCAGCATCCGCCCGTGTATTGAATACTAAGTCGATATCAATCACATTGCAGATTCTCCGTTGGATTTTGTCAAGAACCCCGAGGTAAATAGCAGGTGCACCCGACCAGATGTGGCAGCAGTATTCAATACATGGGCGGATTCTGTTCCTAATTCTTCTCCACCTAGTAATCCCTTGCATTTTAATGGCTTTATTTCCTTGTTTAAGGTGATACTGATTAAATAAAAATACAAAAAATTGTTCTAGAGAATTTACGGTGAAAATATTAAACTATTGTTTATTGATATGAATATTTTTATATTTACATTATAAAAAGTAATATAATTAAAACTAATGCAATATTTATTATTTACTAATTTATAAAGAATGAAATATAAAAATGATGTTCTAACATTTACTAAATTATAACAAAATATAAATGAGCTCTGAGGAAATCCTTATTATTTACCATTTCAAATAAATTGACAATCGATGTTTTGGTAACCATTCCAAAATCAATCTAATAGTGTTTATTATTTTCTTTGGAAATTCTCAAGAAAAAATAAATGTGAATTTATACATTTTCTATTAAATTCTAATAATTGAATTTTAAAACAACCATTACCAAGGAATGAAGATAATAGCAGTGTCAAGCAGAAAACAATCTTTAGGGCATTGTCTATTCTGGGAAGGATGTGCGTTGTGGTCCAGTGGATATCGGCTCGGAACGAGAAGCCGGGGAGCCGAGTTCGGATTCCAGTTGAATCCATTGTATTCACTTATGCACAAATACCCTTGGGAAAGGTATTAATCTGTCTATTCCTTCCAGTTATGGGTTAAATAGCAGGACAGATTGTGTTCTATAGCCTTGGTCGGCAACCAGTCTACCGCAGAAAGCAATGGCAACCTACTGCGGGATAATCTTCTGCCCAGTCAGTCATGTCTCTTTTGAGACATGATCGCCCACGCGTGTATCATGTATGGCACTTAACTGACTGACTGAATATAACAGAAACATGATTAAGGCTTCTACTGGGCATAAAGTGGGTGATCGGTTTTCTATTGTCATGGAGTAATAAACTGACCCCCCACTAATTACTACTTATTAATAGAATAATATAATTCACCAGTCTACTGCAGAAAGCAATGGCAACCTACTGCGGGATAATCTTCTGCCCAGTCAGTCATACGCATGTATCACGTATGGCACTTGACTGACTGACTGACTATTCTGGGATGATCTGGGGTGTGAAACAAATATTACCTTATCAACAGGTAATCAGTCAGGTAATTTCATATCTTAATTTAATTAATACATATATAAGATTTGTCACTTAGCTGATTGATGTTATATTCAGCACCCCAACCCAAGATTTTTATAGTCGGACCTTTTTATAATTGTTCAGTCCATTAATCAAGGAATACCAGGTGCTGTAAGCGTTTAGTAACAGATATGCATCGTGGTGTGCTGGATATCGGCTCTGAAAGAGAAATCGGTGAGCCGAGTTCGAATTCCAGTTGAATACCCTGCATTCACTTAAGCACCGGTACTCTTGGGAAAGGTATCAGTCTGTTCCTTCCCTCCAGTTATGGGTTAAATAACAGGGTAGGACTTGGGGGCCCTGCCCTTAAAAACAAATCCCAATGAATCTTGATACTCGAAAAGAAAATGTATTACTAGACACAAAACTTATATAAAAAAAACAACAATAAATTGTTGAAAGAAAAAGGTGTTACCAGCAATAAATAAAATTTAGTTGGCAATAAATGACCCACTGAGGTTGATATGCCATAAAACAAAACCAACCAACCAACCAACCAACCAACCAACCAACCCTTCATCAGGAGACTTCAGCAATTGTCTGCACTTTTTCTTTTGTTAATTTTTATGTTAGATTAAAAAATGATTTGTGCTTTTTAATAGTGCTATGTTTTTTGTTTTTTTGTGTGTGTGTGTGTGTGTGTGTGTATGTGTATGTGTATGTGTATGTGTATATATATATATATATATATATATTGTGATGGTTGTTACAATGGTTTATAAAAGTATAGTATCACTACACAAAAAGACTTCGCATTTCAAAGCTACGTCTGCTCCTCGTCTTTTTTTTTTTTTTTTTTTTTTTTTTTTTTAACTTATCACCAGATGAGTACATGTAGCTTCAAAACGCGGAGGTTTTTGTGTAGTGATACTATGCTTTTATAAACCATTGTAACAACCATTACAATATAAAGCTCTACGTTATATCGTGCACTTTTTATAAAAATAAATGCATGAACAGTGGGTTTAAAACCTACATGTTCCATAACTTTCTTACACTATATATATATATATATATATATATATATATATATATATATATAGTTTAATGACTAAGTTTTTTGGTCATAATAAAATTAAACCGGTACACAGTTGTATTAAAGTGTTCAATACAATTATATTGTAGAACTTTTGAATATTCCTCATTTGTAATGTTATGCAACCTAGATTTCTACCATGTGATGTCTTCAGGTGATTTGCAATAACTCAAATCACCTGAAGACATCACATGGTAGAAACCTAGGTCGTGTAATAATTCGTTTACAAATAAAGAAAAGATACACACACACACACACGTGTGTGTGTCTCACTTTGCCTGCTGAATATAGTATCATTCAACTCATGAAGTTTCTGTGTGTGTGTCTATATATACACACAGTCACTGGTTTACAACCTACAACAGTCCTGATCCTCGAAATCTTACCTCTAAACTATATAAGTGTTATAGTACAAAGATAATGATTTTGTTTGGTTGATTTTGTTTAGCGGCATATCATGGTTTATTTATATAGTTGAGTTTTGTTTAACGGCAATTTGTGGTAATGAGGCAATCTCCATTAATCTAGTTTTGACTATAAGTTGGTGAATTCATAAGTACCCCAAGAGAGACATCTTATGTTTTGTCATCTCATCTGCCAAGAGCCAATGACATCACTGGCTATAAATATACAAGCAGCAAAGATTAGTGCCAGAAATTTTAGCATCTTTTTTTGGGTGGGGAGGAGAACCATGTATTTCAAAATTTGCAAAAATCAAATTGTTACATTTTAAAGAAACTTTCAGAAACCATTTGCAAATGAATTAGATTTTTAGAATTTTTCTTTCCTTTTAGAAAATCTTGGTTAAAATTTTTTTTTTTTTTTTTTTTAACATCTGTTACCACACACATTTAATTTTATGGAATTTCAAGAAATTAAATTTTGTAGAGCTTAATGTTTATATTAATTAAAAAACAGAACTCCTTGGAAAATTTAGGCAGCCAATCTTCTTTAAATAAAACAGGACCCCCCCTCCCACTCCCAGCTGTGAAAAATCTAGTTTTAACTGTCAATCGCTCATCAGCAAGAGGCAAAGCAGAAGATACGAATTAAATATTGAAGATGTCACCATCAAGCTGAAATATCTGGGAAGTTTTTTAACAGACGGAGAATGTGAAACGAAAATCTAAACAAGCCCACAGGGCTTACTGAAGGCATCAGAAGGCAGTGAGTCACCCTACCTGATGGGCTTGTGTGAATGGGGGCAGGAGCATTAGCAAAAGAGAGGTGGACGGATGGGAAGTAGGTGGGTGTAACTATTAACAATAAAAGATGGCCTGTTGATGGCTGACTCATTAAAGAAAACTACATTTCCTTCTAGCCAGGGTGGTAGAATGGAATGAGAAAAGGGATGACACCCACCAATTGCAAGAAGATACAATGTATGGTCACCATCATCTTTTTCATGTCCCATGTCTTTTCAGGATGTGAGCGATCATTGACCTCTACTTATCCGTACCTCTTGTCACTCTTAACATTTTTTCTCTCGGTATCTATCCTAAACCCTGCTCTGCCATCCACTTGCTCAAGCTCATCAAGTATGTCTTGCATTGCTTTTTCCCTGTATCTCCCTTTATCCATGCCATGAGTATTAGATTCTCCAAGCCCTCCTTCCTCATTACATGTCTCAGAAACTTCAGCTGTCTATTCCTGATGTTAAGTATAAGTTTCCTTTCCATTTTCATCTTTCTGAAACCTTGTTGTTTTACATGTTCAGTTCATGGTATCCTCAGTATCCTTCTGTAGAACCACATTTCTGTTGCTTCGAGTCTGTCCATCATCTTTCAGGAAATTGTCCAGTATTTGCTGCCATATAGGAGAACAGATATCACATAACAGTCCAGCACTCATTTCTTTGTCTACAGCTATATTGTGTTGAATGCACTGGTTCTCGTCCAATCACCAAAGTTAAGCAACATCGAGCCTGGTCAGTACTTAAATGGGTGACCATTTGGGAATACCAGGTGCTGTAAATGTAAGGACCAAGAATGGTCCACCAGTCCTCCAGGTTTGGGGGTTGAGTGTAGCGCTAACAATCCTGCCCCGTAAAAAGCAGTTGGGTGTGATGGATAAATGATGGTGATGAATGACTCATTTCTTTGTTTCAAACAAAATGCTCTGTCTCTTAATACGATGCTTACCTTTTTGGAATGCATCCTTGGCCATGCCAATACGTCTTCGGATTTCAGTGTTGCACTTTCCGTCCTTTGTTAGAACTCTTCTCAGGTATTTAAATTTCTAAACCTGCTTGATTTTAGTAGCCCCAACCTGCAGTTGGCATTTTGGGCTTTTATTCCTATGTGAGTTACAAATTGGGGATGACAACATCAAGCAAGTGCAGAAGTTGAAATATCTGGGAAGTCTTTTAGCAATGCATGAAAAATGATGCAGTAATTCTCTGGAATGGTTCGGGTTGAGAAGTAAAACATGTAAAATTAAAAAAGTTTTCTCTTTTCCATTCTTTTACTCTTTTTTTTTTTTTTTTCATTTGGAGTAGATAGACTAAACTATCGCCCGGTTCACACTCCACCCACGTCTATTGAACAGGTGAAGAGGCTCATCCCTTGTTCCCTGTTTAGGATGTGGTTTCCGGTTTTCTCTTTTCCAATCTTTTACTCTTACGTAGCCCCCTGCGCATCAGTGGCGTTACCTCCTTGCTTGGGGTGATATGATTAAAAAAAAAATTATATATATTAAATCTGTATAATTTTAGTGGTAATTGTTGTGGTTGTTCAGTTTCTAGGAGACAAAGGGGGCCAACCCACAATGACCATGCTATCATTTAATTTTCATAACAAATAAAACTTGTCCCCGCCAATACATTATTTACATTGTTGTCAAGGGCATATGGCCCAGTGGATAAAGGCGTTGGTTAGATCCAGTGACTTGTCCCTAATAGTTGTGAGTTCAGTACCTGGCTTCAGCAATGGTAAACAAATAACTTAGAAAGTTGAGTTAAATGACATCCAGAAGTGGCATGGTGTGACACCTCGCTCCCGGTTGGCTCGCTGGCTGACCCCGGTCTGGAAGCCAATGACGATAATGACCGGAACCTGAATCAGGGTTGATGCTGTCAAACACGGCACCAATTATGACGACGCTCTCGGACCGCTAGTCATGATGGTCTCGCCACAGCAGCTGGTCCTTAAGACGTCTATTACAACAGTGAACTTCCCTGTCCACGTTGTGTATTTTGATCTCACGAAAAGCATGTCGAAAACCCGGTAGCCGTTTCTCTACCACCTCAAACCAGACCGGACACACGTGTACACTTGTGTTGATAAAATAAAACAAAAATAAATGAATAAGTTCGAAGACGCCTGGATAAGTTGCAGAAAGTCTTATATATATATATATATATAATTAGTAAGAGAAGCAGAATATAATGGTCG
Organism: Ascarosepion bandense; assembly: GCA_037127315.1. Lineage (NCBI taxonomy): Eukaryota > Metazoa > Mollusca > Cephalopoda > Sepiida > Sepiidae > Ascarosepion > Ascarosepion bandense. The sequence goes on along the minus strand of JBBBDQ010001553.1, from coordinate 1,949,156 downwards.
TCGAATTCAGTCTTCACGACGGAGCAAAAGTTTTCGTTTAGAATAATCAGAGCTTTTAATTTTCCAAATAAAAGTCTTTTCATGGCTCTTTACCGAAGCTTTACGGAAACAGCCGAAATGGGGTGTTTTGACGACAGCGGTAGTAAATTCGTCTTGTCTCTTTCGCTCGGCAGCTCCAAACTTGGCTTCTTCTGTTTCTATACATCTTTAGCTAGGACTATCGGAGGCGCATTATACAACTTTAATTCTTTTAAGTCGGTCACAGAAAACTTTTCTGTGTTCCTTTCTTTAGTTCAATACCAGGCTACAACAGTGGTAAACAAATAACTTAGAGTTAAGTTAAAGGGAGATAACTCATGATTACCAGAAGTGGCTTCGCACAAGGAATGAGAATGATATACCCCAGTGATCGTAATAAAGGGTTCGGTTCGAAATTCTTAGCAACTGAAGAAGGCCGGAGCGTACAACGGCTGAAACGTCGTAAAATGAAAACAAAGATGAGGACAATAGTCGAAATAATTTAGTGTTCTCTAGCATTGTTTGGCAACCAGTTTACCGCATAAAGTAATAGCAACAATAGGGTAAATCTTCTGCCTAGTCGGTCACGTCTCTTTCGGGAAATGATCGCTCAAGCGCGTATCACGTAGGGCAGTTAACTGAATGAAATGTATATGCTTTATTTTGAAGTAAAATGAATTTAATGAAAATAAACTTGTATTTAAAAGCTATTAGGAGCTTGAAAAAGTTCTGATTTTATTCACTTAGACCCTTGAGAAAGGTATGAATCCATCTCTTCTCCCTCCAGCTATAGGTTAAATTGCAGGACAGATTGGGTTCTCTGGTCTTGGTTGGCAACCAGTCTACCACAGAAATAAATGGCAGCCAAATGCATGATAAATATTATGTATGGCACTTGACTGATTGACTGATATAAGATAGTTTTAAATTATGTATCTCCACTAAATCGCAGAAAAAAACAACATGACACGAAGAAAAAAGGCCCTAAACTTAATAAAAACCAAAGTTTACAATGGATAATGTAATATTACGCAAAACACAATTCGAAAATTCTTACAAAACTCAAATAATTGTCGGATTTTAATGAAACTTTCAGGACTTACTTCAAAAATGAATTAAATTATTTTTGAAATTATTACTTTTATAAAATCTTGGTAAATATATATCTTTTACATCTGTTACCACCCCACCAGCTCACACACTCCACGTAAATTCATGAAATTTCAAGAAATTAAATTTTGTATGGAAAATTTGTTTTATTTGGATTTCTTGGGGAATATCTCAGTTGGCCTTTTTTTTCCCGAAAATCTGCTCCGAATTGTAAAACAAAAATGCAATAAAACGATGACAATATTTAATAAGATAATTTAATTGCTTTTAAAACATACATATTAAGGACATTATAATCTGAAGAAATTTTTTTTCTATGAATAATGAATTTTTACAAGAACTGTTTTCGTTTTTACTCTTTTAATTATAATAATTTCTAAAGTTCAAAAATATTTTTTAAATATATTTCAAAGCATTGTCGCGGACAGGTTATTAGACTGTTTACTAATTGAAAATTGAAAAGTTTAATAAAAACTTTTGAGTGAAAATATTTTAAAAATAATTTAGAATGTTTTTGTGTGTATAGGAAGTATGGTATTTTGTGTGTTACTTTAAAAGGTAACGTTTCATGATTTCTTCCCCTTACAGGAAAAAAAAAACAAAAAAAAAAAACATTTGGACAATTATGTCAATTCTGGTCAACCATATTTAGCATATTTTAACCACTCACTTCACGCCTCTGTTACTAAAAAATACTTTTCTTCTAAGTTTCGTGCTATAAACAAGTAATACTTGTGTAAATTAGATTAATTTAACTTTAAATTTACTAATTTTTTTAAAATAACGTATCACAGTTGTATATTTTATTTGTGCAAGATTTTTTAAAATCGAGACTTAACTTTTGTTTACAAAATTATCAAAATGGATGAAAAATTATGAATTTTGAAAAACTCTAAAAAAGTTGAGATTCCAATCAATATAATTTCTATTTGAAATACATCAGAATATTTTCCTTACTGGAAATAATAAATTTAATCATTTTAGCTTTCAACGAATGCTTCAAGAAAACTTCTTTATTTATAAAAATTCAGTTTAAAACTTAGCTACCGCCACTCATTTTTGATACCTATTCTAAATGTCGGTATTTCAGATTTTACAAACAGATTGATTTGGAGAGATTATCTTCTGAGGTTTTGTCAAGAAAGTTAATATGTAAAATATTGGCCGTAACCTGACCTTGACCACCTTGGAATGATAGATCCGGCTGGGATGGATGTGTAGTTTAAAATTTATGTGGAGTTTATCAATTTCCGTTTACCAAACAAAAGATAAGTTTGAAAGATAAATATAAAAATCATGTGTTTTGTTTTGCCTTTTTTAGTCAAAAATCGGAAATGCCATAGCAGTCCCAATATAAAGCGTTTGTTTTGTTTGTTTTTGACTCACGTGTTTTTTATTTTTAGTTACAGCCTTATTTATTTATTTAAGTAGCAATAGTCAGTCAGTTAAGTGCCATACGTGATTCACGCTTGGGCGATCAAGTCTAAAAACAATGACTGACTGGGCAGAAGATTATCCCGCAGTAGGTTACCATTGCTTTCTGCTGTAGACTGGTTGCCAGCCAAGGCTATAGAATCCAATCTGTCCTGTTCTTAGACTCATAGCTAGAGTGGGAAGAGATGTATTATATTATTAAGTTGTAATTAGTGGGGGATCAGTTTATTATTTCATAACAATATAAAACTGATCCCCCACTTTATACCCAGTAAAAGCCTTAATCATGTTTCTATTATATTCAGTCGGTTAAGTGCCATACGTGATACACGCTTGGGCGATCATGTCTCGAAAGAGACATGACTGAATGGGCTGATGATTATCCCGCAGTAGGTTGCCATTACTTTCTACGGTAGACTAGTTGCCAGCCAAGGCTATAGAACCCAATCTATCCTGTTATTTAACCCATAACTGGAAGGAAGAGACGGATTAATACCTTTCCCAAGGGTATTTGCGCGTAAGTGAATGCAAGGAAATCAACTGGAATTCGAACCCGGCTCTCCGATTTCTCGTTCCCTGTCGATATCCACTATACCACAGGGCACATCCGAGTATCAACAACGAACCAAAACAGGAACTATTTTCCTCTTTGAATGTCTTCGATCTCACGTGTCCTGATTCTAGCTTGATTTCAAAAATAAATTCTTCGTGATTAGGAGTCAGTTAAGAGTCATACGTGATGCATTTGAAGATTGTAAAATATCAGAGAAGCAAAATGTCGATCGGGAGTTCCACGGGTGAAAAGTACGAGAAAGAACCGCTCGAGTAGAAGTAGCAGTTGGATCTCATTAGTTCAAATGAACGCGATCAACCACTGAAGACCCTCAACAGCGGAATTGGCAAAGATCTTAGCGGCCAGAGGGGTAGCGCCAGTCGGGCTGGCATAACCAAGCCGGACCTTCACAGACCAAGCAACCGGATTTACGAGATCTCGCCTGTCTCACTCCCATTTGAATCGTGAGGGAGACGCTTCGCATATTTGTCCTCCAAAATTAAATTCACGCGAATGGCTTCGTTCACAGCCATATCCGTCATCGCCACCAAAGAGGAGAAAGGGGATAAGGGAAAAGATGACGATGCCAGTGATCGGATACGATCGGGTGCTGTCTGCAGTAAAACAGTGAGATATAATTGCCAATCCAGCAGCCTACTTAAACTTATTTAGTCGCAGTTCCAGGTGGGGAAAGGCTCATCAAAGTAGTGGCCATGAAAATATTTGTAGAAAAGGCAGAAGGAAGTCACGTCAGTTAGAAAGTGATTGAAGCCGAGATGCCTGTGTGTCTGTGTTCAGGTTCTACTAACACGGCAAGAATAAACTTTAATTGCTATGTTATACAGCTCGAGATTTTATAGCATTGTTCTCCTTTGTGGTGCAGTGGATATCGGCTCGGAACGAGAATTCGGGGAGCAGAGTTCGAATTCCAGTTGAATTCCTTGCATTCACTTACGCGCAAATACACTTGGGAAAGGTATTAATCCGTCTCTTCCCTCCAGTTATGGGTTAAATAACAGGACAGATTGGGTTCTGTAGCCTTGGCTGGCAACCAGTCTACTGTAAAAAGTAATGGCAACCTACTACGGGACAATCTTCTGCCCAGTCAGTTATGTCTCTTTCGAGAAATGATCGGCAACCAGTCTACAGCAGAAAGCAGTGGCAACCTACTGCGGGATAATCATCATCCCAGTCAATCATGTCTATTTCGAGACATGCTCACCCAAAGCGTGTATCACGTATGGCACTTAACTGACTATTTTATTTTAAAATTAATCCATATCTATATATTTTATTTTAAAATTAATCCATATCTATATATATATATATATATATATATATATAAATTGATATGTCTGTGTGTGTTTGTATGTTTCCATTCTAACGACTCCTACCCCTCCGAAACTCTTGTTCCGATTTCGACCAAAATTGTGTCACTCGTCGATTATGACATGAACCTTTGATGGACGCAAAAAATTTTCGAATCGGTTTACAGGGTTCGTCAAAAATTAACTACAAACATATTTTCAGGTAGTCTTTTGCGCACTTTTATACATTTCTTCAAGTCGCTTCAATCAAACTCAACCAAAATCAAATCACTTGTAGATCAAAATCTGATGCTCAGATATGCTGGCAAAAAATTTCAATTGACACGCAGGATACAGCAAAAATTAATGGAAATTTTTGCTTTTTGCCATCGTTTATTTTTCCGAGACACTTAGTTGTATTCCAACAAAAATCGGGTCATTTTGTAACTTCTACTTTATCATATACCATAATAATTCCATGTTTTCTACAAGGTGCCAACCCCTCCGACGTTGCATGGACAATGCATCCACTTCTTGTGCGTCACAATGTCATCACATCACATTACAGGCTTCCAATTGTCCATACATCGTTTCTGTTTATTGGCAAAACTGAACAAACATGAATCCCGTTTTACAAATACAACAAAAAACAATATTTACTTCGCATTTTTTTAACTTACGCGTCAAAGCAACCTCATACTGGAGCTTTTTGAATAAGCAGTTGACCTTATCATTTTAACACAACCACTAAAAATCCCGAGCAACGCCGGAATATACAGCTAGTATTTTATAAATGGAGTTCTAGCTATTTTATAATGTTGTTTGGTAACTTTTTACCCATTATTAATTATTGATTATGTAATTATTTCTTAATGACTATGATTATGTCATATTTTTTATCATAATTCGATTTCTGTTATGGTCACACTACCAACCAAGTCTGCAGGGAGACCTAAGGCAGGTTGTAGTGTGTTGTTATGGCTCCATTTCATGTTTTTTCATATCTTCCTAACATCCTTAGCGTTACATAGAGAAAGTTCTCTTTAGTGTGTTGGCTGTACTTACCAAAACAATATCTTGTATATATCTTAAGCTGGGGTTTCCAGGGATTCTTTCAATGTTTTTTTTTTTTTTGTTCCATTTTTTATCATTCCAAGTGCACCCATTATCACTGGCACGATTCTCTAAGTGTTTGCATATTGACCAGTATAAATATTGTCCCACTCTATCGTAACTATTTTTATATTCATTTGGGACAAGTACAGAACATCCTGAGATTAGATGGTCTATTGTTTTTTGGTATTTGTTCCAGAACTTGCATTTTGGATCCACATTATTATGTATAATATTTGCCTGAAAGTTCCTAGTGAAAAGACTTTGGTCTTACGCTGCAAGAATGAAGCCTTCAGTTTCAGACTTCAATCCAGATGTACGTAACCATCGATGAGTATTAACTTTGTCAACATTGGATTTATTGGCACGTACTGGATATTGGCCATGCAGAGATTTGTCTTGTCAGCGTTGTTTCATCTGTTCAAGAGCTTTATCTTTAGCTGTTTTTTTTCATATTTTTTGCCGCAATAGTTGGTTCTTGGCTTCAGTCTTGCTTTTCTACAGAATCTACTGAATGTAAATCTTGTTTGTATTTACTGCCTTCTTTTATTATTGAATATTTTTTCTTTCTGTTTTTATGTTGTTTGAGTAATTGTATCATCCAGTCCTTTGTTGCTTCTATGTATGTTAGTAAGCCAATAGTTGTTGACTTGTATGACAATTCTAGCTGAATAAGACCTCTTCCACCTTCTTTACGGGGTAAGTATAGGCGGTCTACATCAGCCTTTGGATGGTACATCTTATGTTTAGAAAGAAGCTTTCTCGTTTTAGAATCCATTCGTACTGATATCGTTTAGAGTCCAGTTCAAGGTGTTGAAACTATGCTGGATCACTGGGCTGGCAAGCTATTAATGGCCATAATTCTGTTCTGAGAATTCACTTCAGTTTTTAATATCAGTCATAACCTTCTATGGGACTCTTTACGCACTATTTCTTTCATTTTTTTTTTTTTTGCTCTTTTTACACCTAGATATTTATAAGGTTCTTCTGGCTCTAAATCTTTTATTGTTACAGCAGGATCTAAACTAATTGAGGATGTTTATTGCAGCGATTCTCGTAAAACTGTAGCTTTAGCAAATTTATTCAAATTGAATTTCATTCCAATGTCTTCACTGAAGCATTTTACAGTTTGCAGACGATCTTCCAGCTCATTATTATTCTTAGCATACAATTTTAAGTCATCCATGTAAAATAGATGGTTTATTTTATTTTGGGCTGTTTTATAACCACATTCTGTCTTGTTAAGTTGATTGGTTAATGCTATTAATGATATGCAAAATAGTAAGGGAGATAAAGAATCACCTTGAAATATACCTCTTTTGATGTTTATTTCATCAGACTTATAGGTTCCATTTATATGATTGAGGTAAAGGGTTGTTTTCCATATCGACATACATTGTTTAATGAAATTGATGATGATGGGTGATACTTTGTACATATTTAAAGTCTTTAAGATCTAGGAATGTAGTATACTATCGAATACCTTACGATAATCTATCCAAGCAGTACTAAGATTTTCTTTTTACATCGAAGCAGTTTTCCAAGATCCTCCTATTAATAAGTAATTAGTCTTTACATCCGTAACAACCACGTTTGCACCCTTTTTGTTCAAGCGGTAGTAATCTTTTATTTCCAAGAATAAATATGTCTGTTTTGTTAAAATAGATGTTAATAGTTTGTATGTTGTCAGAAGGCATGTAATTGGTCTGTAGTTTTTCGGGTTATTTGTGTTACTATTCTTGGGTAGAAGAAATGTAATTCCTTTGGTCATCCATGCAGGAATTTTAGTGGGATCGTCAACCATTTCTTGAAGTTCTTTGGCTAGTTTTTATGTGCTGTATTTAAAAAATATAGCCAAAAGTTAGGAATTTTATTTATTCCTAGAAATTTCCAATTGTGCGCTTTTTTCAATGCACATTTAACATCCTCTTCAGTGATTCCAGCCCATGTCTGTTCTGGTTTATTTTTATTCGTTCTATCTCTTGTGCAATCCAATCTACTTCTTTGTTATGTTCTTTAAAGCAAGCCCATATCTTTTCCCAGAACTGTGTAACTTCTTCCATTCTGGTGAGGGAGACTGTCACTTCAATTCTTTCTTTTCCCTATTTCCCTGTAAAGTTTCTTTGCAACGGTTTGAAAAATATTGTTTTGTCTGTAGAATCTTGATCTTTTCTCATAGCGGCTTATTCTTTGAGCCTTCAGTTGTATTTTTTGCTTTATTTTTTCTTTAGTTGATAGGACTTCATTTTCATTTCTAATATTGTATTTTCTTTCGACTCTTCTGCCTTTTCTAGTTCTTACATTTATTCCTCTTGTCAGTTCATCGAGTACTGATAATTCACTTCTAAGTTGTTCGATTTCTTTTTCTATTTTTCTTTTCCAATGTGGATCTTCATGTCTGCGAGACTGCCTTGTTTTTATTTTGATGTTCAGTTTTTTGGTGCTGCCATTGCTGATGCATTTATTGCTTCATTGACATTTATATGAGTGTCTTCTTCATCTAAAATTAATTTTAGTGCTGCATTGTAGAGCTTAATAGTTTCGAGGTTATGCTTTGTTGGTTGTAATTTTGGGAGCTGTTCTCGTTCCTCCATTGCAATATTTTGTATTTGACTTATATGGTTCTTGGTTTTATTATTATGTCATTTTCAGGCAAATATTATGCATAATAATACGGATCCAAAATGCAGGTTTTGTAATAAACACCAAGAAAAAATAGACCACCTAATCTCAGGCTGTTCTGTGCCTGCCCCAAATGAATATAAAAATCGCCACGATAGAGTTGGGCAATATTTACATTGGTCAATGCAAACATTATGGAAAACATGTAAACAAACACTGGTATGAACATCACCCAGCACCGGTTACAGAAATAGAAGATATAATCATTCTATGGGATTACACCATCTACACAGACAGAAAAATTGAAGCAAACAGGCCAGACATTATTGTTAAAAACCAGAAGGAGAAAACTTGCCTATTAATTGATATGGCTTGTCCAGCGGATTGTAACATAGCAATCAAGGAATTTGAAAAACTGTCAAAATATAAAGACCTGGAAATTGAAATAGAAAAAATGTGGAAATTGAAAACAAGAGTTGTGCCAGTGATAGTAGGTGCACTTGGAATGATAAAAAATGGAACAAAAAACACATTGAAAGAATCCCTGGAAACCCCAGCTTAAGAGATATACAAAAAATTGTCTTATTAAATACAGCCCACACACTAAGGAAAACTTTATCTATGTAATGCTAGGGATGATAGGGAAGATAGAAAAACATGAAATGGAGCCATAACAACACGCCAAGACCAGCCTTAGGTCTCCCCGCAGACTTGGTTGGTAGTGAGACCAAAGCAGAAATCGAAATATGATGAAAAATGACATAATAATAATAATAATAATAATAATAATAATAAAACCAAGAACCATATAAGTCAAATACAAAATATTGCAATGGAGGAACGAGAACAGTTCCCAAAATTACAACCAAGAAAGCATTACCTCGAAACTATTAAGCTCTACAATGCAGCACTCAAATTAATTTTGGATGAAGAAGACACTCATATAAATCTCAATGAAGTAATATATGCATCAGCATTAGCAGCAGCAAAAAAATTAAACATTTCCACGTAAAACTGTAGCTTTAGCAAATTTATTCAAATTAAATTTCATTCCAATGTCTTCGCTGAAGCATTTTACAGTTTGCAGAAGACCTTCCAGCTCATTATCATTCTTAGCATATAACTTTAAGTCATCCATGTAAAATACATGGCTTATTTTCTTTTGGCCTATTTTATAACCACATTCTGTCTTATTAAGTTGACTGGTTAGTGCTATTAATGATATGCAGAATAGTAAGGGAGATAAAGAATCACCTTGAAATATACCTCTTTTGATGTTTATTTCATCAGACTTATAGGTTCCATTTATATGATTGAGGTAAAGGGTTGTTTTCCATATAGACATGCACTGTTTGATGAAATTGATGATGACGGGCGTTATCTTGTATATATTTAAAGTCTTTAAAATCCAGTAATGTGGCACACTATCGAATGCCTTTCGATAATCTATCCAGGCAGTACTAAGATTTTTCTTTGTACTGTAGCAGTTTTCCAGGATCATTTTGTTAATTAGCAATTGGTCTTTACAACCATAACAGCCACGTTTGCACCCTTTTTGTTCAAGCGGTATCATGTCATTTCTTTCTAAGAATAAATATGTCTGTTTTGTTAAAATAGATGTTAATAGTTTATATGTTGTCGGAAGACATGTAATTGGTCTGTAGTTTTTCGGGTTGTTTGTGTCACCATTCTTGGTTAAAAGAAATGTAATTCCTTTGGTCATCCATGCAGGAATTTTAGTGGGATCGTCAACCATTTCTTGAAGTTCTTTGGCTAGTTTTTTATGTGCTGCATTTAAATAATATAGCCAAAAGTTAGGAATTTTATCTATACCTGGGAATTTCCAATTGTGTGCTTTTTTTAGTGCAAATTTAACATCATCTTCTGTAATTCCAGACCATGTCTGTTCGGGTTTATTTTTCATTCGTTCTATCTCTTGCGTAATCCAATGTACTTCCTTGCTAAGTTCTTTAGGGCAAGCCCATATCTTTTCCCAGAACTGTGTGACTTCTTCCATTCTGGGGGGTACTGTCACTTCAATTCTTTTTTTACCTATTTCCCTGTAAAATCTCTTTGTATCAGTCTGAAAAATCTTGTTTTGTCTGTAAAATCTTACTCTTTTTTCATAGCGTCTTATTCTTTGAGCCTTCAGTTGGATTTTTTGCTTTATTTTTTCTTTATTTGATAAGACTTCATTTACATTCCTGATGTTATATTTTCTTTCGGCTCTTCTGCTTTTCCTAGTTCTTACATTTATTCCTCTACTCAGTTCATCCAGTACTGATAGTTCACTTCTAAGTTGTTCGATTTCTTTTTGTATTTTTCTTTTCCAAGGTGGATCTTCACGCCTGCGAGACTGCCTTGTTTTTATTTTGATATTCAATTTTTTTGTTGCTGCTGTTGCTGATGCATATATTACTTCGTTAAGATTTGTATGAGGGTCTTCATCCAGTATTGATTTCAGTGCTGCATTGTAGAGTTTAATAGTTCGGAGGTTATGTTTTGTTGGTTGTAATTTTGGGAGCTGTTCACGTTCCTCCATTGTAATATTTTGTATTTGACTTAGATGGTTTTTTATTTCTATCTTGGCTTCCTGTATATTGTTCTTATTTTCCGTCAAATAATTATCTTCGATGTGTTCTGAACTCGTTTTATTTTTGTCTTTTAACTGACTCAGATCACACCTTTCCAGCACTTTTAAACTTACAGCATTATCTTCGCAGTGATTTGCGTGTTTCACGGTTTCTACATTATGACCTGTGGCTTGTTTGATGTTATTACTTTTTATTTCTGATTCCGGTTCCTTTTCATATTTTGTTGATTCGTCTCTTCTTGTTACAATTCTTTTAATTTCATGAATTTCAGCCTCTGTCAGTCGGTTATTACGAATAATGTACCTACGTACATTGGCTAATTTATTTTCGTCAATATACTTTTTATTTGCTTGACCAACTTTTTCACGCCAAATGTCATATGTTTGGCGAGTCATGTTTTTTTGAGGTTTGAGTAACGCTTCATGAAATGCAGTCATAACGACTTTGTACTCCTCACGAGACCATTTTATTTTTTCTTTCTTTAAATATACGGTTGTAGATCTAGCTGGTGAATTTTCAGGACCATCATTAGGATTATCCTGGTTGTGGGGACCTGAAGATTCATTCTTTGTGTAGGAGTTTGTTCCTATGGCAGATTTTTCGACCTCAGGTAGGTTCCCTCCTGAAGGACGGGCTCCCTGTTTATCCACTGGAAGAGCCATACTGGACTTTTTATTTCTATTTGTATTTTTCATGTTTTTCCCACGAGTGACGCACGGGTCCAAAAGTCCACCCAAAGTTGCCCGGCACGTTGGGTAACGGTCTTTTACAAACAGGGTCCCGAAGCCTGTAGGGGATCGTTTGTGACCTCATAACGCAGTAGCCATTCACTCCTCGGCACGATTAACACCTTGAGTTGCGGGTTGTTGTTCGGAGTTTTCCTTCTCCTATTATTATTATTATTATTATTATTATTATTAATGATATTTAGATTTATTGTGCTTTTGTTTTGTTTTGTTTTGTTTTGTTTTCGGGGCTTGGTTATCTTATTTGTTAAGTTTAAAGTATAGACTGTGTCTAAAGTATATCATATTATCTGAGTTGTATATAATAATTTGTGCTAGTCTGGAAAGGTGGTTATATTTTCTCCTCCATGGACAGTTTACAGTTTTTTTTTATTTATTGTTTTCCTTATTTTCTATATTTTTAGTTTAATTTAGATTTTGGTTTTAATCTCCCATAAATATTTAGAAAACATTGTGGATGTTTTCTGTGCGCAGTTTCTTTGCTTTTTATGTTTTTTTATATCGTCAACGTATAAATGTTGAAAGGTATTAATCCATCTCTTCCCTCAAGTTATAGGTTAAATAACAGGACAGATTGGATTCTATAGCCTCGGTTGGCAACCAGTCTACCGCAGAAAGTAATGTCAACCTATTACGGGATAATCTTTTGCCTGGTCAGTCATTGTCTCTTTCGAGACATGATCGCCCAAGCGTGTATCACGTATAGCACTTAACTGACTGAAGATTTAGTAAGATTCTGTATAACTGACACTTCAGGCCCAAATCCTTGGCCCCAGAATGATCAACATGACCAGGATACTGGATACTGGTTTTAGGATTTGTTTATTCAAGGACCTATTCGTCGTGTTTCTGTTGATTACAATGTAATTTTTGAAACTTAAAAACCCACATCCAAACCGAAAAAACACTCTGATTTCCTGGCAGAACGTCCTTTGTTTCAAATACCAATATTTTTTATTTCTCGGAAAAAATGCCTATATGGATAGAATACGCATGCGCACGATATAACTTAAGTCAATGTTCTCCTGATTCCTTTTATCTTCTTCTTCTTCTATGTGCCCTGTCCCTTAAGGACATAGGCGATCATGGCTTTCCACGTTTCCCTATCCCTGGTGGCTCTGAGCACGCCTTCTCCTGTTACACCATGTGTTATGTCGCCAAGTATAAATGAATAACTCAACAACAGAATCAGAATATAAGTTGTATTCCGCGGAAAGACGGTTAGTATGTACAGAAGTGATTAGTAATATTTACAATAGAAAGATACAAGAGTCTAATCCGTCGTAAGACGTGTGTATACGTGATTACTTCCGGTACGCCACCGGAAGTGTGACTAACTCTTCAATGACTCGCACTGACTCTTCAGTAACTCATTAGAGACTCTCACGTGACACTCTACGACTGTATTTACTAGCCTTCCCACGCAAGGCTGGATGTGACACATGGTCATTTTATAGTGGGTATTCCCGGCCATATAGCCGGGCCAAAAAATGTCTGTCTATTTTTGCCCAGTCGTGGTTCTACCCTTCGGCGGGACCACGACTGGGTTATTGCTCTCTGCTCGGAAGCAGAGAGCGCCCTCTACCCGAAGGCAGAGTGCTAACAGTGTCGTAGAGTCGTCAGTCTAGTGACTCGGTACGACTCCCCATGTAGAGAATCCACCATTGCTATATATAGCAATAGGAACAGTCCATTTGTAGTCAAATAGGAGCGGCGCCCTAACACCATGCAACCCTCATTCTGTCATCCACCTGATTAGGTCCTTCAAATATGTTATCCGCTGCTTTCTCCTGTCTCTTTTCTCCTCTATCTGGCTTGTTAGTATCAGGTTCTCCAAGCCCTCCTTCCTCATTGCATGTCCCAGGATTTTCAGCTGTCTCTTCCTGATGCTCAGTATTAATTTCCTTTTTGTTTCCATCATTTCCAAGACCTCATCATTGCTCACATGTTCAGGCCATGATATTCGCAGCATCCTTCTGTAGAACCACATTTCAGTTGTTTCAAGTTTTTCCTTCTTTGATGACATTGTCCAGCATTTACTGCCATATTGAAGGACGGACAGCACGTAGCAATCCAGTAGTCTCTTCCTTGTTTCTAGCGAAATTGTCCTGTTTCTTAATACTTTACTCAACTTCTGGAATGCTTCCTTCGCCATGCCAATTCGCCTTCGGATCTCTGTGTCGCATTTTCCGCCTTCTGTTATAACGCTTCCCAGGTATTTAAATTTTTGTACCTGATTGATTGGAGTTAGATGTCCCAATTCAAGAATCGTACATTAAGTAAAGTTCACTGTGAAATTTCATTGGCTATCAGTTTACAGAATTATTCATGGGATGGGTAATGGAAGGTATATTTATCATTTAACATATCACCTGAAGAAGAACAGTATTGTTTTGAAACATGAAAATTTTTGTGTAGGATACAACGCTTTTATAAACCATTGTAATAATAAAATTACGATATATATATATATATATATATATATATATATATATATATATATATATATATCATAATTTTGTATATATATATATATATATATATATATATATATATACATTCTGTTCGGTACAGTGTTTGGTTTGAGTTTATCACTCTTGCAGACCCCTTGGCTTCTATAGGAGGTAACATTTTATCTAACTTGGTTGGTCTGGAACCAGGCTAAAATCGGAGGTTTTTTTTTTTAAGGTAGACAGTCACGTGATAACACGTCTCTCGTGTTAACTTGAACCGTACTGGTCTAACTCTAACTCCAAGCTAAACTTTAAAAACTGAACTCTCTGAAAACCCACTGACTCTCGCTTATATTGAGTTTCGCATCCAGTGGGGTGAGTGTGAGTCACTTTGGGTACGCTAGGATTTCCAAATGACCAATCAGAGATTTTTGTTTTTTAATCATATCACTCCAAGCAAGGCAGTAACGCCACTGATGCGCAGGGGGCTACGTAAGAGTAAGAAGATTGGAAAAGAAAAAACCGGAAACCACATCCTAAACAGGGAAAAAGGGATGAGCCTCTACACCTGTTCAATAGACGTGGGTGGAGTGTGAACCGGGCGATAGTTTAGTCTATCTACTCCAATTGGAAAAGAAAAGAGTAAAAGATTGGAAAAGAGAAAACCGGAAACCACATCCTAAACAGGGAAAAAGGGATGAGCCTCTACACCTGTTCAATAGACGTGGGTGGAGTGTGAACCGGGTGATAGTTTAGTCTATCTACTCCAATTGGAAAAGAAAAGAGTAAAAGATTGGAAAAGAGAAAACCGGAAACCACATCCTAAACAGGGAAAAAGGGATGAGCCTCTACACCTGTTCAATAGACGTGGGTGGAGTGTGAATCGGGTGATAGTTTAGTCTATCTACTCCAATTGGAAAAGAAAAGAGTAAAAGATTGGAAAAGAGAAAACCGGAAACCACATCCTAAACAGGGAAAAAGGGATGAGCCTCTACACCTGTTCAATAGACGTGGGTGGAGTGTGAACCGGGCGATAGTTTAGTCTATCTACTCCAATTGGAAAAGAAAAGAGTAAAAGATTGGAAAAGAAAAAACCGGAAACCACATCCTAAACAGGGAAAAAGGGATGAGCCTCTACACCTGTTCAATAGACGTGGGTGGAGTGTGAACCGGGCGATAGTTTAGTCTATCTACTCCAATTGGAAAAGAAAAGAGTAAAAGATTTGAAAAGAAAAAACCGGAAACCACATCCTAAACAGGGAAAAAGGGATGAGCCTCTACACCTGTTCAATAGACGTGGGTGGAGTGTGAACCGGGCGATAGTTTAGTCTATCTACTCCAATTGGAAAAGAAAAGAGTAAAAGATTGGAAAAGAGAAAACCGGAAACCACATCCTAAACAGGGAAAAAGGGATGAGCCTCTACACCTGTTCAATAGACGTGGGTGGAGTGTGAACCGGGTGATAGTTTAGTCTATCTACTCCACTTTAGTCACCTGATCAACATCGTCTCCGTCTTTTCTGTATGAGTGCCTTTCCGAGGGGCGTGGAAAGTTTATCCGACTTTCCCAAAATCCCACCAGGACCTTTTTTTCATTGCTCACTTGATCAATTCCCTTTCCCTTCTCCTTTTTGTGGGAACCTCTGACCATAACCGTCCAAGGGGCGTGGCCCAGCCCAAACGGACAAATTTTATTTATCGTCCAAAATAGTTGTGTGGTCGTTTTTGTTTTTTCGTTTTCATCCTTTTGTCAACAAGTAGCAAAAAGGAGACAATCCCTTTATCTGAGACGTTTTTAATTATCTAGGCCTTCTCGCTTTCTATTTAACCGTCGCAAGAAATTATCGTGCTTCGGTCAAAAGAAAGTACCATATGTTACCTTTTTTATGCCCTAAAACAAAGGAACTTTTGAGAATCCAATCTCTCTTTCTGACCAGGGGTAATCTGTCTAAGGGTCACAAAATTCTTCTCACGATTTCCCATCCATGTTTCAAATCAAATCATAGCTGTCATTTTATCATTAGTCGTTAAATTTTCACTATTAACAGAGAGAGTGAATTTCTTTCACGATAATGGCTCTCCTAAATCCGGTGACAAGAAAACTTAACGAATTTTGCGGCCAATATCCAAGAGTCGTAAACCATTTTATCTCAAGTGGTTGTTTGTTTTCGATGACCGTAAATTTATTTATCTATTTTTCCCAGGCGATCTTTTTGAGAATATGCTTTCATTTGGCCTCAAGTGGATGAAGAAAAAATATTCAAATATATATATATATATATATGGCAAAAAGATCGGTCTATCCAAATAACTTAGTTCCTTTCTTTCGGCACCAGAAATACTGTTACAGGTATAGTCATCATTTCGGCATTTCACAAGAGAAAATATGTCATTGAATCATAAGTTATCAATTTAGGGAATTACTCAATGGAAGGTATATTCCTCATTTTAGCATTTCAGAAGAGGAAAAGATCAGTTAATCATTCGTTATCAATTTACGAAATTAATCATGTGATCGACTAATTAAAGGTATATTCATCTTTATAGCATTTCAGAAGAGGCAAAATATCAGTCAATCATCATTGGTTATCAATTTAGGAAATTACTTCTGGGATCGGGTGACGGAAGGTATATTCGTCTTTTTAGAATTTCAGAAGAGGGAAAAAATCATTGTATCATTGGATATCAACTTAAGAAATTACCCATGTGATCGGGTAATGAAAGGTATATTTGTCTTTTTAGCATTTCAGAAGAGGGAAAATATCATTGTATGATATTTTATCAATTTAGGAAATTACCCATGAGATCAGGAAATGAAAAGTATATTCCTCCTTTTAGAATTTCAGAAGAAGGAGAATATCAATGAATTATTGATTTAGGAAATTACCCATGGGATCGGGTAATAAAAGTTATATTAATCTTTTTAACATCCCAGAAGATGGAAAATATTATTGAATAATTGGTTATTAATTTAGGAAATTACCCATGGGATCGGGTAATAAAAGTTATATTAATCTTTTTAACATCCCAGAAGATGGAAAATATTATTGAATAATTGGTTATTAATTTAGGAAATTACCCATGGGATCGGGTAATAAAAGTTATATTAATCTTTTTAACATCCCAGAAGATGGAAAATATTATTGAATAATTGGTTATTAATTTAGGAAATTAACCATGGGATCGGGTAATAAAAGTTATATTAATCTTTTTAACATCCCAGAAGATGGAAAATATTATTGAATAATTGGTTATTAATTTAGGAAATTACCCATGGAATCGGGTAATAAAAGTTATATTAATCTTTTTAACATCCCAGAAGATGGAAAATATTATTGAATAATTGGTTATTAATTTAGGAAATTACCCATGGAATCGGGTAATAAAAGGTATATTCATTTTTGTAGCATTTCAGAAGAGGGAAAATTTTAGTGAATCATTCGTTATTAATTAAGGAAATTAATCATGGAATCGGGTAATGAAAAATATATTCTTCTTTGTAGAATTTCAGAAGAGAGAAAATATCGCTGCATCATTGGTTGTTGATTTAGAAAATTAATCATGGGATCGAGTAATGAAAGGTATATTTTTTATTTCGGCATTTCAATTTTTTTTTTTTTTAATCATTTCACCCCGGGCAAGGTGTAAAAGCCACTGATGTGCGGGGGGGGGGGGGGGCTACATAACTGAAAGAAACTTAATTACAGGAGGGAGAAGAGGATTACAAACCAATTAGGTAGAAGCAATAGAAAGATGAAAATGCAGGTGTGATGAAAGTTGCAAGCGGGAAGAGAAAGGGAAGGATATAGGGGTGGGGGAAGGGCTAGAGTCAAGTGGTTAGTAGATGAGTATTGATATTGCATTTAAATTTCTGGAGGTTGTAGCCGTCAGGAATGCAAGAATATGGGAGCGAATTCCACAGGCGGGAAGTGCGAGAGGAGAAGCTGCGGGAGTAGAATTGTCGTCTGCATTTGGCTAACTGTGAATGGGTGGGACCCAGTTGCCATTCTGGTTGCACGAGTAAACACCTGTTGAGGAGGCACCAGTGACTTAAGTTCATCTGAGCAGAAGCCATGAAAGTATTTATAGAACAGACAAAGGGAGGCTACATCTCGTCGGTGGGGAAGTGGCTGTAGTCGAGCCGCGAAGTCAGCACCTATCAGGTTACTAACTCTCCTGTGGAGCCTGTCGAGAACACTGAGGTGAGCGGCAGGAGCGCCTGACCATAAATGGCAGCAGTAAATGAGGGAAAATATAATTGATTCATCGGTTACCAATTTTGGAAGTTACTCAACAACATTAATTCAATTATTGCCTGAAACATCGTCGTTAAAATCAAATCTTATAATGGAAAAAATATTGATGTAACTTATGCTTTTTATAAAAACTTGATATCTTAAATCATATAAATAACCCCAATCTATTTAATAAAAAAAGTGAATTATTGACCACATCCTACCATAAAAAAATATACTTACTTAAATTCTTAGAGCCAGTTGTTATAGATTCCTCTATACGTTTGATTCTTTCTTTCTTTCTTTCTTTCTTTCTTTCTTGTTGTGGATCCCGGAAATGGGAACCGCACAAAATAAAGGAACAGCAAACAGAATTTGAAATAGAAAAATAAGTATATTAAACGTAAAGAATACAAATTTGAACACAGGTTAGTAATCCAGCAATACAGTTAGTAAGACGGATATATACAATGTCTCTGCAGTGAAGCCGTAGTAGAATTAGTATGTCCACGTCGGAAGCTGACGAGTGCTGTGTAATGATATTCTGTCTGAGTGGAGCTCAGAGCTACTATGAACTACTGACGCTGTATCTGTCGGTATCTCTCGGATCTCTCGATGTCTTTATTTATTGTATATAATACTAATGTGGCACAAGGCCGGTTTGGAGGGGGCAAAAAACTCAGGTTGGTCTTCAGTACTTATCCTATACCTAGCTAATCCGACTCACGACCCAAACATACTTTACAATTTTCTCATCTACCACAAGAACTTGTCCATCAGCATTCAATACTTCATATACCAAAATACCTCAAACGTACCAGGGACCTAAAAAAAACAAAAAACAAATGAGCATAAACATTTTATTGTGAACAATAATTACAAAAATATATTTAAAAATAAATCATGAAAACATAAATTCCCAAAACAAAAAAAAAATACTTTTAAACAAAAAATACAAACAAATCATTATGTTAGTTGGACCCAACCAACCCACAAAACAAAGAGGCCGCTGTTTTGCCCATAGGACAAAATCAAGAGGCACTCTTTCTACAGGGAGTGGAGAGGAGAAAATAAAATGGAAGGGGAGAATATAATCCTGACCCAGACGAGATAAAACGGGAAAAAAATAAAAATAAAAACTCGGGAAAATAGGAATCTCGACTTGGATCTCTCGATGTCTGACGTCTTGCTTCTATGCAGGAGTATATGTAGGAGTATATGTATACTCTAGACGATTCTATTATCATGTCAAAAGGGGGGGACCCCACAACACTTCCTTCCTTTCTTCCTTTCTTCCTTTCTTTCTTTCTTTCTTTCTTTCTTTCTTTTCCCGTAAACATTATGAATTACGCCTCTTTAATTTCATCTCCCTGCATTTTAATGATTTTCTAATGTAACTTTTTCTCTATTTAAATTTTACTATCTCAGTTTGTGGATTTTTTTGATTTTTTTCGGGACAACTGCCGATTTTGGGCGACCTGAGCGTTTTACCTCATTTGTGTCTGTACGCTCGCGTTTAAAGTCAGCATACCACCTCTTAATCGTTGTTTTCGACGGAGGAGAGTCTGAATAACACTTATCAAGCCACTGCTTTGCTTAAATAGTATTTTTCCCATCGGAAAGCAATGCTTTATCAACACAAGAAATTCAGATTTTTCCATTATTTTGAAAATTTGCAACAGTAGCTTCACTTAAATAACTGTAATTTGTAAACTGTGGTGATACATACCGAGCAAAAGTGAAGGACCGGATCGTAAAGTCGTACTCTGCGCAGGTAGATCCGCGCAGATCTTCCAGTTGAAAAATAAAAATTAATCAAATATTAAATTTCCATTTCTCGAGCCTACGCGAATTTTCTTTATCAGCCAATGGGAAGCCCAGAAACAAATACAAGTGTGAAAATCCTAAACGAGCTACTTTGATCCAAAAAGCAGATATAAAAAGCCGAGACAGAAAGCACCCAGCAGACAGACCGACGAACCAGACGAGCGTGATTAGTACCTCCCTTGACCAAGTCAAGCGGCTACTACGTTCGCCTCCCTTCACCTCTCCTTACCTTCTTCCCTGTATCAAAACTACTTACTGATCTAAGGAGCGACTACATCAAAGACATTCCTCAGTTACACGCTCCCCACATTCCTAAGCCTTAAATCTCTTTCAGTACGATCGCGTTTAAAGTCAACATACCACCTCTTAATCGTTGTTTCCGACGGAGGAGAGTCTGAATAACACTTATCAAGCCACTGCTTTGCTTGAATAGTATTTTTCCCATCGGAAAGCAATGCTTTATCAACACAAGAAATTCAGATTTTTTCATTATTTTGAAAATTTGCAACAGTAGCTTCACTTAAATAACTGTAATTTGTAAACTGTGGTGATACATACCGAGCAAAAGTGAAGGACCGGATGTTTGCTCTCTCACGTAAAAAAGGAAAATGACCAAAAGTCGTACTCTGCGCAGGTAGATCCGCGCAGATGTTCCGGTTGAAAAATAAAAATTAATCAAATATTAAATTTCCATTTCCATTTCCAGTTAAAATGTTCATTTGCCATGAACATTTTAACCTCCGTTGGACTTATATTCAAGTTATTACTTAAATTGTAAAAACATTAATTGATATGTTTATATATAAAAATGTTATTTTCAACTCAATTTGCTTTTCTTGGTTTTATAATCATTTTATGACTTATAGTGGGCCAAATTCCGTTAACCTGCAACAATATACAACGCCCTTCACTAGGACGGACTCCCACTACATACGGGATAATAATAGATAAGCAACTTACTATAAAACTAACCATTTGATTGGGCCTGAATTTTGTCAGGTGCCATTTGAAGGTTAGTACTTCATAAAAAGTATATGAATTTTTTATGAGTGGTGCCATCTATATGTCAGGCCCAAGACATATACGTTATATATATATATATATATACATATTTTTTTTAACATTTCACTCCAAGCAAGGCATTCCATTGCCACTATTGCGCATGGGGCTACGTAGGGGAAGGTAAAGAGGAGGAGTGGTTAGGTGTAGGAGATGTCAGAAGGAAGGTGATAGATGGGTAGGGATACCGAGGATGAGGGTTGGGCAGATGGGAAGAGTGTTTGAAAGAATGGGAGCGAGTTGGTGTGTTAGGAGGTGTCTATTGACTTCACATTTAAACTCCTGGAGATTGTAGCCGTCGGGGAAGAAATCATGTGGAAGGGAATTCCACAGTCGGGAAGTGCGAGAAAAGAAACTGTTGGAGTAGAAGTTGCGGTTGCATTTTATCGATTTCACTGTAAAAGGGTGGGATCTAGTTGCTAATCTAGTTTCTCGTGTAAATTCGTATCTAGGGGGCAGCAGTGATCCAAGTTCATTGGAGCAGAAGCCGTGAAAGTATTTATAGAAAAGACACAGGGAAGCCACGTCGCGCCGGTGAGAGAGAGACTGCAGGCGGTCTACCAAGTTGGTATCGATCACATTACAGACCCTCCGCTGTACCTTGTCTAGAAGCCCGAGGAGAATAGCAGGAGCACCCGACCAGATATGGCAGCAGTATTCAATGCACGGGTGGATGGTTGATTTATAAATGTGCAAGACAGATTCAGACGGAAAAAAACTTCCGGGCCCTGCACAGAGAACCGACTCTATTTATATTTATTAATATATACTTTAAAGCGCTGTTATATTGCATTCTGTCGTATTAACGCCAGAAATATATCTATGTATATCTATATCTGTGTACTGCGTGTATATCCATATGTTCATTTGTTGATATCTACACACATAAATTTTTCAGAAAAAAAATCTTTACTGAAGCGTTTCGTTTTCTGACAGACATTATCCAAACAAATGTAAGGAATTATTTAGCGATAACTACTTATCAACAAAGGTAAAAATATTGTTAGATTTTAAAAATCTCTTATCTTTTCAAACTTTGTACAACTGCCATTAAATTACATCACGTCGTATCCTCAATAGTTTAACTCGGCTTTAACAATTAATCTGAATAATATTTATAAGCGTTCGTAAATTTCAAAAGAAATATACAGTACAGTGCAAAAGTATTAGGACAAGAACTATTTTATTATTTATGAGGCATCAAAATAATTGCGACAATTTACCAATCGCACCTAGTATATATATATATATATATATATATATATATATATATATATATATATATATACACAGTACTGTGCAAAAGTATTAGGACAAGTAATAGGACAAGAACTATTTTATCACTTATGAGGCATTTTGACAAAATAAACAATTTAATTAAAGTAATTCTATTTGATTTACTCAACAAATGATTTAACGAGAAAAAAAATACTTGTTACAAAATCAATTTAATATTTAGTATAATAGCCTTTTGCATTGATCACAGCCTTCATTCTATCAGGCATTGACATCACAATCTTTTTCATTGTATCTAATGGTATCTCCTGCCAAGCAGCTTGTATTTGTTCCCAAAGTGTGTCTTGCGAAGTAACATGAGATTTATCAATTTCTTTATCCAAAATATCCCATAGATGTTCAATAGAGTAGTTTCAAAATAACTTGTTTAATAGAAAATAGGAAAAATTAAATATAATATAACGTCTTTTTAATATATTTCTTTTACACCTAGTTTTAAATAATGAATATTTATTAGTAATTTACTTGGCTTTTCACCCTGTATTTGAATTTCAGTGAGGTTTTTAGGAAAATCACCCATGTCCTAATACTTTTGCACCCTACCGGTAGTGTACAAAAGTGTTAGAACAGGGTGATTTTAAACTTTATTTTGATGCCTCATAAAAGATAAAAAAAAGTTCTTGTCCTAATACTACTTTGCACAGTTCTATATATGTATTTAAAAGTAAGCGTCCCACCATGTTTTTTTTACAAAATACAATCTTTGTTTTTATTATTATGTCATTTTTCATTATAAATCGATTTCTGCTGTGGTCGCACTAACTACCAAGTCTGCAGGAAGACCTAAGGCAGGTCGTGGTGTGTTGTTATGGCTCCATTTCATGTTTTTTCATATCTCTCTAACATCCCTAGCGTTACATAAACAAAGTTCGCCTTAATGTGTGGGCTGTACTTAATAAGACAATATTTTGTACATCTCTTAAGCTGGGATTTTTCCAGAGATTTTTCAATGTGTTTTTTGTTCCACTTTTTCTCATTCCAAGTGCTCCCACTATCACTGGCACGATACTTGCTTTCAATTTCCACATTTTTTCTATTTCAATTTCCAGGTTTTTATATTTTGACAGTTTTTCGAATTCCTTGGTTGCTATGTTACAATCTGCTGGACAAGCCATATCAATTAATAAACAAGTTTTTGTCTTTTTGGTTTTTAACAATAATGTCCGGCCTATTTGCTTCAATTTTTCTGTCTGTGTCGATGGTGTAATCCCATAGAATGGTTACATCTTCTATTTCTATAACCGGTGCTGGGTTATGTTCATACCAGTGTTTGTTTACATATTTTCCATAGTGAATGCACATTGTCCAGTGTCAATATTGCCCCACTCTATCGTGACGATTTTTATATTCATTTGGGGCAAATACAGAACATCCTGAGATTAGATGGTCTATTGTTTTTTGGTATTTATCACAGAACCTGCATTTTGGATCCACATTATTATGTATAATATTTGCCTGAAAGTTCCTAGTGAAAAGATTTGGGTCTTGTGCAGCAAGAATAAGCCTTCAATTTCAGTCTTTAATCCAGATGTACGAAACCATCGATGTGTATTAACTTTTTCAACATTGGGCACGTTCTGTATATTTGCCATGCAGAGGTTTGTCTTGCCAGCGTTGTTTCATCTGTTCAAGAGCTTTATCCTTGACTTTCTTTTTCATATTTTTTGCCGCAATAGTTGGTTTTTGACTTCTGTTTTGCTTTTCTACAGAATCTAGTAAATGTAAATCTTGTTTGTATTTACTGCCTTCTTTTATTATTGAATATTTTTCTTTCTGTCTCATGTTGTTTGACTAATTGTATCATCCAGTTCTTTGTTGTTTCTATGTATGTCAATAAGCCAGTAGTTGTTGTCTTGAATGACAATTCTAGCTGAATAAGACCTGTTCCACCTTTTTACAGGCGGTCTTTTATTATTATCATCATTATTATTATTATTTGCCTACACATGTATATGTGTGTGCTTGTGTTTGTGCGTGAATTGTAATGTGTGTGCATATACAATTAACGTCGAACATTTTCTATATTTATATCTTTAGCCCGGAGCTCTATGGAAGGCGACCAGTCTTTGTCTCTACGGCTGGCACCCAATCGGTGGGAACTCTTTCCCCTCAGTCGTTACATCTCGACTGCAATTGACTCCAACTACTCAAACTGATTTTTCTCCAGTCTAAAATTCTTTTGGGGAATGCTGCGAGACCCGGTGTATCTTTATGCAAATCAGATCTTTGACCAATGAAATTTCTTTCCACCTACACATTTCAAGATGGAGTTTTATCATCCCCTTGGTTCAACCAATGAGGCAATAACATCTCATATGACGTAATTTTCTCTTCGTCCTTTTCTTCTTAATTATATCATTTTAGGTTTTCAAAAATTTTAAAATCATTTCCCCTCAAAATGTGAGAACTAAAGATCTGACCTTACTCTAACCCCATCAAAAGTCCTGACAGCCCTGTTTTGACTATCTTTGTCTTCCATGTTTACCGGGCAAAAATTTGCTTCTGAATACAATGGGAAAAATATATTTTTTCCTTTTTCCCTAATCTCCAGCTAATTTCTCTATTTTTCGGATTTTACAAGTTTTTTTTTTTTTAATCGTATCACCCCGAGCAAGGCGGTAACGCCACTGATGTGCAGGGGGCTACGTAATAGTGAAAAGATCGGAAAAGAGAAAGCCGGAAACCATATCCTAAACAGGGAACAAGGGATGAGCCTCTTAACCTGTTCAATAGACATGGGGGGAGTGTGAACCGGGCGATAGATAGATCTATCTACTCTAATTGAACCCCCCCCCAAAAAAAAACAAAGTGAGAAGATTGGAAAAGAGAAAGCCGGAAACCATATCCTAAACAGGGAACAAGGGATGAGCCTCTTAACCTGTTCAATAGACATGGGTGGAGTGTGAACTGGGCGATACATAGATCTATCTACTCCAATTGAAAACAAAAAAAAAACAAAGTGAGAAGATTGGAAAAGAGAAAGCCGGAAACCACATCCTAAACAGGGAACAAGGGATGAGCCTCTTAACCTGTTCAATAGACATGGGTGGAGTGTGAACTGGGCGATACATAGATCTATCTACTCCAATTGAAAACAAAAAAAAACAAAGTGAGAAGATTGGAAAAGAGAAAGCCGGAAACCACATCCTAAACAGGGAACAAGGGATGAGCCTCTTAACCTGTTCAATAGACATGGGTGGAGTGTGAACCGGAAGTACATAAGTATTAATTACTTTTTAAGCGGAGCTCATATCGCGAATTACAATAAACTGCAAAATCAACATTACCACTAATCTAATTTCCTTCGCTCCGTTGTATTAAACCAAGAAGTTTTTTTTTTCGTGTGGAAATAGGGTTACATATCTATCAGCATAAGTATATGTGTATGCGTTCAACAAAACACAAGATGGTGTCTACGTTTATCTACACGCAATATACGATATATGAACGTTCATTTACGTAAATGTGCATGCTTGGGCAATATCCGTTCAAGGTCATGAAATATCCGTGCAAATTCAATTCTCTTTATGCTGAATTAATTCTAATCATTTCCGTTGCGCCTAAATGACGTCAAGGTCATGAGTTTAATGAGACAGGCTTCCCTGACCTGAGGATATTATAACAGCGGCATTCCCATATTTTGACGTCATTTCTTGACTTCAATAGCGATTTTATCATTTCAGGTCTATCCCTAACAATTAAATTATGTTATCACAGCAAAAACATAACTCGAATTTTGAGGTTGTTACTTCTGCCACTTCAACAAATCAAACACATAATCATTGCAAATGGCTTCATCGACCTCTCCTTTTTTTTTATGCTATGTTTTACGGAAAGACATTGAGTCCGCGTTGAGATTTTGAAAGCAAACATTTTGTTCTGATTTCCCTTATAAAAAATTATTATTACTGCCTTAAAAATCTTAGCATTGAATAAATATTTAATCGTCTCTACAATGTTTTTTTTAATACACATTCTTTTCAGAGAAGTGCATTTTTATAGGGAGAATTCCAGTTGAATTCGTTGAGTTGACTTATGCACAAATACCCTTGGGAAAAGTATAAATCCATCTCTTCTACCTCCAACTATGGGTTAAATAGCAGGACAGTCTGGGTTCTATAGTCTTGGTTGCCAACCAGTCTACTGCAAATCTTCTGCCCAGTCAGCCATGTTTCTTTCGGGACATGATCACCCAAAAGTGTATCACGCATGATTGATCAATGGTTATTATTGTTTAGTTCGTGCGAATGGCGATTAAGGGTAGACAGAAAAGGCGACAGGGAGATTACTCGTCGGAGATTCAGGAGATTGGAAGTAGCAGCTCCTTTGGTGTGATTCAAGTTTAATATGGTTTTCCACAGTCCCATGTTATATTTATGGAAAATTACTATCACCAAAAAGACTTTGTACTTTTCCAAAGACTCAAATGGTCCAAGAGTGTGGCATATTACCAAAAACTTTTACGGTAATTTATCCATCCTCTGACGAGATTTCTCTTTTCCAGGATCTTTTGTGTATCAATAGTTGGTCTTTGCAACCATATAAACCCTATTCGACATTTCTTCTGTTCCAGAGGAAGAATGTTGTTTTCATAAAAAAGAGAAAGTTTAGTTCGTCAGGGACGTCGTGATCAATTTATGGGCAGACTTTTTTTTCGGATCATTGTTATTATTACTTTTTTTTTATTTTTTTATTTCTGGTGTATACTATTTTTTTCAGGGTTCCAAGAAGAGACCTAAAGTCAGAAATGGCATCATGGCATTTTCTACAATGCAGTTTTTAGAAAAAAGTTTGATATAGATAAAGCCCTTCGTAAAGTGTGGGCCGTACTTATGGGAACAATTTTTTGTATTTTTTAAGGCTTAGGTTACCAATGAGTTTATCAGAACCTTTTCTAACCAAACCGTTAACTGGAATTGTTGATGCCCTCATCTGACTATTTTTTTAGATTTTGATTTAAAGACCCTCGTATTTTGATAGTTTATTTTTTACATATTTAAAGATACATTACATTCTGCAGGGAGTCTCATGTCAAAAGAGAAAGACGGACCAGCTACAGTGGGTGTCAGAGAAGAGAGGAAGAGAAGGATGGGAATACAGGTGTGATGACATTTGCAAAGGTAGAGAGAAAGGAAAAAATATACAGGGTGTCAAGTGGTTAAGAGATGGGTATTGACATTGCATTTAGATTCCTGGAGGTTATAGCCGTCAGGGATGCAAGAATATGGAAAAGAGTTTCATAGGCGAGAAGTGCGAGAAAAGAAGCTGAGGGAGTAGAATAATCGACTGCATTTGGTTGATCTAACTGTGAATGGGTGGGACCTAGTTGCCAGTCTGGTTGCACGAGTAAAATCATGTGGCAGGGGCACCAGTGACTTAAGTTCGTCGGAGCAGAAGCCATGAAAATATTTATAGAACAGACAGAGGGAAGCCACATTCCTTTCGGTGAGAAAGTGGCTGGAGTCGAGCCGCCAAGTCGGTACCTATCACATTACTGATTCTCCTTTGGAGCCTGTCGAGAACACCGAGATAAACAGCGGGGGCGTCTGACCATATGTGACAGCAGTATTCCATGCACGGACGGTATACATTCATGTGTGTGTGTGTGTGTGTGTGTGTGTGTGTGTGTGTGTGTGTGTGTGTGTGTGTGTGTGCACAAATTATTTATGGCACATTGTTTCTGAATGGGGAGTGGTTGGTTATCCGTAACCATCGTACTCTTAGATAGTTCGATTCCCGACCCATCCATGCTAACAAGAGACACAATCACCATAAGAACTCATCCGTCACCATTCGGTTCGAACATACACCAAAATACAACGTTTCCACAGGAAAGCAAATAATACACCTAAAATATATGTATGTACAATTGTTTTTTATATACAAAAAATTGTGATTTGTGATAGGTTATGGAATATATAAAGTG
The DNA here is from genome assembly GCA_037127315.1 of Ascarosepion bandense. Classification (NCBI taxonomy): domain Eukaryota; kingdom Metazoa; phylum Mollusca; class Cephalopoda; order Sepiida; family Sepiidae; genus Ascarosepion; species Ascarosepion bandense. The sequence continues at coordinate 1,920,864 of JBBBDQ010001553.1, read as the reverse complement.
ATATATATATATGTACATTATTTTACAAAAGTATATAAAAACTTGTGATTTGAAATGTTTGATGGAATATATCAGTCAGTTAAGTACCATATATGATACACATTTAGGCGATCATGTCTCGAGAGAGAAATGACTGATTAGGCAGAAGCTTTCCCCTCAGTAGGTTGCCATTATTTTCTGCGGAAGATTGATTACCGACGAAAACTACAGACCGCAATCTGTCCTGCTATTTAACCCATAGATGCAGGCAGAAGCGGCGGATTAATACCTTTCGGATGGGTATTTGCGCGTAAGTGAATGCAACGAATTCAACTGGAATTCGAACTCGGCTCTCCGATTTCTCGTCTCCAGTCGATATTGACTACACATCATCCACAAAGGAATATATGCAATATTAAATATATGTATGCATATTTTTTTAAGAAAAGGTACACAAATTTATAACATGTCATGTCTGACGGAATATATACAATAATATATGTATGTATAATTTTTACGAAAAGGTACACATTTGTGATATGTAATGTCTGACGGAATATATACAATGATATATGTATATATAATTTTAATCACAAATTTGTGTGCCTTTTCGTCAAAATGATACATACATATATCATTGTATATATTCCCTTAGACATTGCAAATCACAAATTTGTGTACCTTTTCGTAAAAAAATTGTAATTTGTGATGTGTTATGGAATATATAAAATGAGGCACCTCCACTATTTTTTCTATACCTAAATTTAAATTTAAATTTTAAAAATAAATAAGTTATCTTCAAGCTTTAAAATTAGCTTTAATTGAAAGCCAACGGATTAAATTTACTAATTTCAGTAAGCAAAATACCCTGGTGTATTTTAAACCGAAATTATATTGATCGAAATCAAAAATTAAAAAAAAAATTTTTTTTTAATTTTAAAATTTCCGCCATTTTTCATCGATTGTAAACAGAAGCCAATTCTCGGTTTTAAAAAATCTTACAAAAATAAAATACACCTTGCTGACACATTATTTTCTTCAAATTACCGAATTTAAACTTACTTTAAGTTGACTTGAAACAAGAATTACTTGATTACTTGATTACTGTTTGAAAAATGTTTCAAAAAGCATTCCTCAATTACGGTAGCCTTGTTATTACAGCTGTCAACACCTTATCAGGAGGCGATGATGAATGATTTACAGCAGCCGGCCAAAAGTACGGAAGAAGAATTTGGTATAAAAAGGTTTATATACGGATTTTTTTTTCATGTAAGAGAGGACAACCCTTGAATCACGTGACCTTTTACGGCCACCCGTACAAATAAAAAGCGGGAAATCAACATGCAGAAAATTAAAATGTTTTAATTATTTTACAAAAAGAGAGCACCCCTTTTTAGAGAAAGTGTTTAAATTTTTCGATTAATTAATATATTTGCTACACATTAATTTAAAAATCTGAGAGACCTATGAGGAGGAAATTATGAAACTTTTAGAAATTACTTAATAAGAAAAAATAATAAAAATAAAAACAATTCTTGTAAAAATTCATTACTAACGGAAAATTTTTTTCTATTCAGATTATGATATAATTTTAATTTATGTTTATAAAAGCAATTAAAACATTATCCAAATAAAAAATGGCATAGTTTTATTGCATTTTTGTTTTCCTAATTCGGGGCAGATTTTCTAAAAAGTGACAGGTTTTGAAGAAAAAAAGAGGGTTGGTTTACATTCCCCAATGACTCCTGAATTTAATTAAAACTATCTATATGTTGAGACCTAGTCGCATTTTTCGACATTTCTGGAAATTAATTGTGGTGGGGGGTAACATATTAAAAAAATGTTTTTACCAATATTTTCTAAAAATAATTATTTCAAAACTGATTTCAGTCAATTATAAATAATTCCTGAAATTTTCATAAAAATTAGACGATTATTTGATTTTTGCAAGAATTTCCAAATTAATGTGTCTTTCACAGTCAAAAAATGCCTTCGGCGTAATATTATGTTTTGACGTAATAAAATATAGCGTCAATTTATCGCTTTCACTGACGAGAGAAAAAAAAAAGATTTTCTACTACTAAATGGGCCTGTTAGAACCTGTTAGAACAATTTAAAAATTTGTAAAAATGATGAAAAAATACTTTGATCTATCCTCTTCATGATAGCATAAACATTTTGCCGAGAAAACTTTGTTTTTATTTAGTTTGAGGCCTTTTGCTTCAGACTATGCTGCTTTTTCCAGCGAAAAAGTGGAGGTGCCTACAACAGCATATAAAAACTTGTGATTTGAAATGTTTGATGGAATATATACAATGATATATGTATGTATAATTTTTGCAACGATGCAATAGATTGTGTTTACACACATAAGCGTGCACATGCATAAATACATATATCTATATACACATGAACTTGATAAAATACATCAATATGCATTCTCGGGAAACATCCATTCAAGGCCATGAAATATCTTTAAATAATAGACACTTGTTTTTTAAGCTAAATTATTTCTAATATCCGTTGCGCATAAATGACGTCAAGGTCACGAGTTAAATGAAATGGGCTTCCCTGACCTGGTGACGGCATTCCCATGATTTGACGTCATAATTTGAGCCCTTGACCTCAATGACAAATTATCATATTGCGCACCCTAAGAATTAAATAAATTTATCTTTGGAAAAACCTCTCTTTGAAGTTGTTGCATGTACCACTTAAAAGCTGATACTACAAACATATGGCTTTGTTGGTTTCTCCTTTTTTATGTATTGTTCGACAAAAGGATATTTCGTTTAGATTTTGGAAGCACACTGGGATTTAGTCATTATTTTTTTTCGTTTCGGTTTCTCGTAACAAATCCCTTTTTTATCATCACCACTTTGTAAGGATTCTTTTTTCATCTTAGTCTTTGTTTTTAGTAAGAGTTGTTTATTTCTTAAATGCTTCTTTGTAGAAAAGAAAGAATATGACTAAATATTCCCTCCAAACTTTGCATTTGTGATGTGACCATCGATGTTTTGAAACTTATCTGTTTTTGATGACATTCCAAACAGATTCAGAGCTGAGTTTCTGGCAGTGCCGTACTTAGCAACATCGCCCCCCCGTCCGTAGAATGCGCCTTGCGGCCCCTCTACCCGCAGAATGCAACTCGCCCCCCACCGAACATACTGAACCCCCAATAAATGGTACTTTAAACAAAATAAAATACTCTCGGAATGCAAATATTCTGTGATCACGAAAAAACGAAAGAAATCGAGAATTGGCGTTTTGAAGCTATACATTACAAACGTTTTCACAACGTTTAGCTAGTTTTAGAACAGATATTCATAATCTATTTCTTTCTCAAGTTATTTTTTTAAAATTACAAATAATTTGCAGACTCTTCGGGGGAGAGAGAGAGAGACAGGTTGATAGATGTCTATTTCAACATACAAGTATGATAATAATTTTCCAGTAAATCTTATACTTATTTTGTTAATTTTTTCATTACAATAGATCTGCAGAGCCAAGGAACCTTGTGGGTTCCTGGGGCCTCTAGGCACCTAGGGAACTTGCGCCCCCGTAATCTGCGGGGTCTGCTTGATGAAGAAGAATTTACTACAAGTTTCAATAATTTTCTAGAACGTTCTGGCTATAAAAGGATCGTATAATGAAAATATGATGGAAGGTTATATTTGGGAATTGATTCGTAAAAGTAATTTACAGTATAAGCATAAATCGGGGAAAACTACCCCCTTCTAAATTTTCTGTAATTTCTCTTGTGTCCTCCTAGAATAGAATAAATTCTACTTTTGAATTATATGTTATTTTCTTGCTATTTTGTGCAGACGAGAATGTTCCTATTCATCAGTTTTCCCCAATGGGAAGAGGTAAATTTTAGAAATATCATTATCCGCGTCATAAAACCAAAATTTGAAGGAAATATTAACCATTTTCCACACATTCTAGACGTAAACAAATAGAAAATAATACTTGTTACATAGAACAAAAATCGTATTACAGAGTGTTATCCTTTTAAAAAGAATAATATAAATATTTAAACAATGACTGAATTTGCTAATTTTATATGTAAACCATTTTCGTATATAGATAGTCAGTGTGGTACTAGAAATGAACACTACAAATATCAATGTTGCTTCTCTAATCTAATGTCTTCTATGCAAAAACATTCAAATTTATGCTAAGATTTCTTCCCAGCCAATAAGATTGGCCACTTCTTCTGTTTTAAAGTCAAAACGCTGCGATCACTTGTCTGTTTCCCCTTTTGTGTGTTAACATGATTCTTAGTCTGTGAACCTTCTTTTTTTTTTTCGTCACTGTTGCTTTGCTTATTTTTGTCTTCCATATTTGGTTTAATTAATCTTCGCACTGTTCTTTCCTTTCTTCTGTTTTGTTTCTTAAAAACTTCGTCAACTCTGTTGGGCATTTTTGCAAATTACATTTATCCATGGTGAATTATTCTACAATCTTTACACGATGTGTCACTACTCTTTGTGTGGGCTTTTTTAAAAATCGATTTAGGGGTCTTACCTAAAATTGCTGATTTTTTTTTTTTTGTTGTTTTTCAATGCAATCTAATTTTCCGTAAGTCTACCACATAAAAAAAAATCAAAGACTAAATTTACTATTTCCAATAAGTGAAATACTCTCGTGTATTTCAATCAGAAATTATATTCATTGGAATAGATTTTTTTGTTGCTAAAATAGCTGATTATCTCCCTTTTTAGTCGTTTTCAATTTAATTAAAAAAGTCTTCCAAAAACAAAATATATTTTCTGAATCTTTATTTGAAAAATATTAGCTTATTTAAAATATAATTAATCTGATTAAGAAAATGTATATTTACATTAAGTTTAAAATAACAGAGAAATTGATTTTTAAAACAAACTGTAGCGGTGATGACATCCTTTTGTTATCGCTCGTCATTCAAGTAATAAGTGCTAAAAGATGTCGACATATTTATTATTGTTCTACGGAGACTTTATTTGCCAAAATATAATTTATGAAAATGACGGATAAGCCATTTTTTATATAATTTATAAAAACTCAGTAATCTTTAAAAATAATGAAAATTATTCTCCGTAATCCAATAGGAATGTTGACTTTAAATTTACTATAGTCATTGTTTTTATTTTTTGATAATTTCGTATATGGTCGACCATACTTCCAAAAAAGGAGACGTTTTATAATATTGTATAGAAATTAAAAAAATATCTAATTATTTTAAAAATCTTGGTGAAAAATTATTTGTAATAAGTTGTTCAATTTTTGATTAGTAAATATAGTTTTACTTAACAATATCACCTAACCGGATGAAAGTAATGCAGAATTTTAAAAGATTTATATATTATAAATTATTATAATTAAATAAAAGAAAATGATAACAATTCCTGTGAAGATTATACATCGACTTTTTATTTTAAAGAAAATTGTGTTCTTAGTAAATCTTATTTATAAAAGCAATTAAAAGCTTTGCTAATTAAATAATTTAGTAATGTTATTGCATTTTTCATTTTATGATTCGGTGAAGATTTTCGGGAAATGAGTCAGTCAGTTAAGTGCCATACGTGAAACACGCTTGGGCGATCATGTCTCGAAAGAGACATGACTGACTGGGCAGAAGATTACCCCGCAGTAGGTTGCCATTGCTTTCTGCGGTAGACTGGTTGCCGACCAAGGCTATAGAACCCAATCTGTCCTGTTATTTAACCCATAACTGGAAGGAAGAGATTAATACCTTTCCCAAGGGTATTTGCGCGAAAGTGAATGCAATGAATTCAGCTGGAATTCGAACTCGGCTCCCCGAGTTTTCGTTCCGAAAATGAGTAGGCATCTGAAAAACAAAAAACAAAAAAAAATAACAATGAGGATTTGCATTCTCCTTTTTTTTTTCATCATGCTATGCTGTTTTTTCAGCAAACAAGTTGAGGTACCTACAGTGTATATATGCAGTAATTTTTTGATTATGCAACTTTAGCAAAAGTTCTTTGGGGATTGTTAATTTTTTCCTTTATTTATTTATATTGTTTGATTTTATATTTTCTATATTTCGTTCCATATTTCTGATTTTCAGTTATAGTTTAAATATAAATTTTCAAAGATTATAGAATATAGGGGACCCGTATCATAAATTTTTAAATTTCAAAAGTCATAATGAAAGATTCCCAAGCGTGGGCAAAAAGCCACAAAGGGATGGGCTGATGTTTACATTGACTACTGTTTCATGCATGAACCTTTGATTTTAGTAAATTACTTTTTCAATGAATTAAGTCGAAATTACTTCGGCTACGCCCAAATAACGTCTGGATCACGCATTGACGGGCATCCCCGACCTTGATGACGTCATAATGGCGGCATTCCTAATTTGACGTCATTACCGAATTTTGATTGTAGGTCTTTTCCTAACGATTGACTGGCGTTATCTTAGCAAAAAAAATCACTCCAAATTTGGAACAGGAGAATTTGCAAAGGAAGTCAATTCTTCATGAATAATTCAGACTTTGTAAATTTTCTATTTTGTTTTTGTTTTCATTTTTTGTATATTTCTCGATGGATGACTAATATATTATGCTCTAATTACGATTGAGTTCTCTGGAGAAGAAAGTTTTAGAAACAGTTTCCACTTCTGCTATATGCATGACTCTTCAGAAATGAATTGAGTTCTTTCGGTGACTGGCGTGTATACACAACACGTTAAAATTTCCCGTCTCTGATTCCATGCGCCTATGGCTTAGGGAGTAGCGACTCCGACTGAATACCAAATCGGTCAAGTTTCGATCTCGGCCAGAAGCAAGTGGATGTGTCTAGCCGCATTGGTGAGCTGCGAAACAGGCTTATATGCGGATGACTAATATATATATATATTATATATTAAACATCGATACATATATATATAGATGTTTAAAAAGAATAATTTTTCTTTGAATATCGATTTTCAGCATATATATATATATATATATATCCGCAGTTATTTCGCTATATCATAGCTCATCAGTATTGTTAGACATCTGATTACTTTTTACCCAGAATTGAAACCCGACCGAATTGGTGTCAGTAGGCGATTCTACCTCTGAGCCATGGGCGCTCGGTAGAAGGAGGCAGACTTTTAACGTGCAACATATCATGTATTCATACGCCAGTAGTGAGAGTGTTCTAATTCATTATTGAATGAACTATGCGTAGATGCTAGAGTAGCTACTGATTTTCAAATCTACCATTCTTCCAGAGTGCTCAATCAGGGTGTGAAGATGTTTAAAAAGAATAATTTTCCTTTGCATATCGATTTTCAGCATATATATATATATATATATATAGTTGCTGAAAATCGATATTCACTATATCGATTTTCAGTAACTATATATATATATTTTGTATATCTCTCGATGTTTAAAAAGATTAATTTGCCTTCCAATATCGATTTTCAGCAAATATATATATATAATGGTTGCTGAACTCTGAATTCATACCACCCACCTTCTTGTAGGTCTTCTTGCATTTTTAACTTCTGAGAGGAAGAACAGATTAACCTCAAAGTCCCTGAGGTAAAAGGAACCGGCAAGCCATTGCACTATTCTGCCTTGAATGTCTCCATGGGGCTGCATTCTTTGTATCTTGTCGGTACGGTCGAGGTGGAGGAATGCACATGTAGTTTGGATAATGAACGGCCTCTATATACTATTGCCATTCTAAAAGAAGGATACTTCCTTGTAGGTGTTCTTGATTCTTGAATTAATTTGTTTGAACATTATTTCGTTAATCTTCGGGACTGTCCGTAACATTATATATATATATATATATATATATATATATATATATATATATATATATATATATATTTTATTTGTAAACGAGTTATTACGCGAGCTGTGTTTCTACCATGTGGTGTCTTCAGGCGATTTGCAATTATTGCAAATCGGCTGAAGACATTACATGGTAGAAACCTAGGTCGCGTAATAACTCGTTTACAAATGAAGAGTATTCAACAGTTCTACAATATAATTGAATTGAACACTTTTTAATAATACTGTGTACAAGTCTAATTTTATTATGACCAAAAACTAAGTAATTAAATTATATATATATATATATATATATATATATATATATATAAACGTGATTATAATTATACTCGTCTGGAAAACATTCCTCGAAAACTATCGAATGAAGAAAAAAAAATGGTTGTAAAGAAAGGACATGAAAGTCAATCAAAAGTGTTCGGACCGAAATCAGCACGAAGCCCAAAGAAAAAACCCGATACGAGTAAACATCTAACTGAAAGTGCTCAATACAAATGTAGAGCGAACTAAATAGCACCTAATGAGCCAGTCAAACCTACCTAGATTTCTGCTAAACGGATCGTCAGCGGCGACAGTGCGTTTCATGCTAAACGCAATGATTAGGACATTGTATTCAGCATTAAACAGAATGTCGCCCCTGGTTGTTGACTTCAATGTTCACACTCACTCAAAATAACATTTAAAGTAACACACACACACACACACACACACACACACACACACACACACACACACACACACAGAGTTATGTGAATCAATAAATATACATATGAGCGTTCATACAGGTATAATATTATTATTTAGATGTTAATAAAACAGTGTTCAACTGTTTCATCGATGTTACAATATGAATACTCATTAATATCTATCTATCTATCTATCTATCTATCTATCTATCTACCTATCTAGCTAGCTAGCTAGCTAGCTAGCTTTTCCTGACGATCCGTTTAGGAGAAACCTCATTAGGTGCTCGTGCTCTCTCTCTCTCTCTCTCTCTCTCTTTATATATATATATGTAGACAGAAAAATCTAAGCAGGAGCCAACCGTGGTAGGTTGTTGGCTCCTGCTCAGATTTTCTGTCTTTGTTTGCTCTACTTTCGTATTGAGCGCTTTAGTGTTAGGGTTTTCGTCTTAGGGTTTTTTTCTTTCTTACGAGTGCTTGACATTTTGTTCATGTACTTCGTTTGTTTCTTTTTTTACTTCCTCTTCGTTCGTTCTCGGTGGGTTGGACAAGACGATTTAAATTATAGCCTAATTAATACTAGTTTCGCCAGAGTTAGTTCTGTTACTATTGGTAATGTTGTTACTATAGTTAATATTATATATATATATATATATATATATATATATATATATATATATTGTGTGTGTGTGTATTTTGGCAGCATTTTTTCATTAATACAGGTTTCATTGAATAATATAGACAAGTTCTGTCTATTTATTTTGTGTAAGATCCTTTCGTATGATCTGATTAGCTTGATAGTGTTGTCATGGAAAGACGACAAGAAATCGCAATAATTGTTGATTGTTTATCAGGTCTGAGCTTTCGGCTTACATAAGCCATTATCAAAGGATGAACATTTAATGTTCAGTGAACATAAAACATTTAAATTATTATTAACAGAGTGGAGTTATACAGAGAAAATTAGACAGGTCCATTTTTTGTGTCGCACATGGCTGTAGGCCGAGAAGGAATGGTGGTAGTGGGTTTTTGGCCAAATGAGAGTATAGTGGCATGAAGGGATTGGTCTGGGAACTGCTACTACTATGGGTGTAGGGGGTAAGTATAATAACTATGACCTCTCCCGTCGATTATAGGCATTGAAGTATGTTAGTAGAGGTGTCGAAATTTATTTTATTTAGGCTAGGTTTAAACTGTTTGATGTAGATAGCTTCTAGAATTTTAAGTTTTCGTTTATTATTTTCTTGTCTAAGTATATGCGTAATTTCAACAAGTGTTTTCCTAAGAAGTGTGTGTTGGTAGCCGTGGTGTTTTAAATGTCGGAATATGTTAGAATTTTCATTTAAGTGCAATGTAAGTCTCCGCGAAAGCGAGTTAGTAGTATGTCCAATGTACGTATTATTTAGTTTGTTAGAGATACTATTCATAATAATTTAAATGTTCTATGTTCACTGAACATTAAATGGCTTATGTATGCCGAAAGCTCAGACCTGATAAAAAAATTGCGATTTCTTGTCGTCTTTCCATGATAACACTATCAAGCTAATCAGATCATACGAACGGATCTTACACAAAATAAATAGACAGAACTTGTCTATATTATTCAATGAAACCTGTATTAATATATATATATATATATATATATATATATATATATATATATATATATTCAAAATAATAACTAAACAGACTCTGTAAGTATCTAAATCCTAAATTTATACAAAGATAAACTTTAAGAAAAACGAATAACAGACAGAATCTAATTCCGTTAACATCCGTCGCACTAAGGCGTTGGATAAGAGGGGGGAAAAAAAGAAATCCGCGGAATAAAGACAAGACATACAATACTCCGCAGTAAAGAAAAAAACCCCAAACGGAACCAACCACAAAAAAAGAAGAAAAAGTGCTCGATACAAATACAAACAAATGCAAAAGTACAAATGAAAAGCAAAAGTAGAGCAAAGACACATAAAGACCCATAAAGATTTATGTGTCTTTATGTGTCTTTATGTATATATATATATATATATATATATAAAATCGTTGTTAAACTCTGAATTTCTGCCACCCATTTTCTTTTAGGTTTTGCTTCTTAAATTTCTGAGAGGAGGGACAAGATAACCTCAAAATCCCCGATGCAAAAAAAAAAAAAAAAAGCCGGCCATCCATTGCACTATTCCGCCTTAAATGTTACCATGAATTGCAATTGGGAAAAAGAAGCGAACGGTGGACATAGCGGCGTAAAATGTGAAGAAATTAATAAAAATGGATGTTAAATTATTCGACATTTTAACGAGAAAAATATGAAGTTGATTTTAAAAACTGCAACAACGCATTGTAGATTTAAGATTAAATCATTTATTATGACGTGTTTCATTGTGGAGTTATTGTTGAAATAAATAACGAGAAGACTCGGGAACAGTGAAATAAAATAATGTATTAACAAAATATAAATATTTGATAAAACTGAGTCGTATCACCACTCAGCTACAGGACAAATCAAGTTACGACCTTTACTCTCTTCGTCTCTGGATCTGACTGCCCGGAAGACAGAACCTGGTAACCGGACGTGACGTCAGGAATAGTCCATTAGTCAATCGACTCACAGGGGTGCCACCCTAACAGTTTCTAATTTGTATTAAGATACCTTATATTTATTTTCAATTTTTACACTTGAATTATTCACCAATATTGCATAGGATCCGTTACTGTACATAATTTATTAGGCTACAAAAAACTGTACTTTATATGAATTGTACTTTATGAAATGTGCGCTGTGGTGAAAATTGTGAGAAATTGAAGAGCCGAGTCCGAATTCCAGTTGAATTTGTAGCATTCATTTTCACACAAATACCCTTAGGAAATGTATTAATCTGTCTCTTCTCCCTCTAGCTATGGATTAAATAGCAAGACAGATTGGGTTCTGTATCCTTGGTTGGCAACCAGTCTAACGCAGAAAGTAATAGCAACCTACTCTGATGTCTTTCCCAAAATTTTCGACGCTGTTGAGCATCTTCATCAATTCTGCCTTATGAAAATTGAGATATTATAGAGTATGGGGACCCGTATCAAAAATTCGGAGAGGGGCTACGAAACTCTTTTACCAGCCCTGGTGCGCATGCTCAAAAAAATCCGTTCAAGGTCATTAAATATTTTCAAATAATAAACGCTTATTCTTTAAGCTAACTTAATTTTAATGATTTCCTTTGCGCTTAAATGACGCCAAGGTCATGAGTTTCATGAAACAGGATTCCCTGACTTGCTGATGTCATAATGGTGGCATTCCCATGATTTCATGTCGTAATTCGTACTGTTCTCCTCAATAGCGAATTTAAGAGTCACAGTTAAGTAGAATTATCGCAGCAAAACATCACCCAAATTTTGAAATGAGTAAACAGGCCACTTAAACATTTAGCAAACAATGCAAATGGGTTCATCGACCTCTCCTTGGTCTATAATCTTTCCCTGTTTGCATTTGTTTTTAATAAACATTTCACCCCAAGCAAGCATGAAATGCCACTGGTTCGCAGGGGAGGAGCTACCGTGAGAGAATTAAAAACGTACAGGAAATGTCAAAGATCTTTTATCCTTTCTTCGACGTCCCCTGTACCTTTTTTAATATCTCATTGTTGCCCCTTCCCTGTGCACCAGTGGCATTTCTGCTTTACTTCAGGTGAAATGATTATAAAAAACAATATAAATATTTATATGTTGCTTAAAACTATCAGATTTTTGGTAGAGAAATGCTCAGTGTCAGAGATTGCATGTATTTATAATCAGCGTGGACATAGGAATCAACAAATCAGCATGGTATATATATATATATATATATATATATATTGAAAAAACTTTTGATTTATTACAATGGGTAATACATATTTCACCGCATCATGATGTTTTTAGCATCATGATGCGGTGAAATATGTTTCACCCATTGTAATAAATCAAACATTTTTCTAAATTTTTCTAAATTATATTACTCTGTTAAATTAAATAAACGAATTAACATTGAGTTCTTTTGAGTTCGTTTCAAAATTTACCTGGATAGTATACCAAGTATACTACCTTATATATATATATATATATATATATATATATATGTGTGTGTGTGTGTGTGTGTGTGTGTGCTGTAGACGCCATATTGTCTCCTTGTTTGTTTCTGTTTGGCGCCAATTTTGCGCGCCATTTTGTACATGTGTAGGAAAGATCACCTACACTCCCACCGTCTCCCTTCTCTTTAAGAGAAAGGGGATACTTAAGATTAAGATCTCGACAACCTTAGAATATTTGGAAGGCCTAGATACCTTTTCCGAAGATCAACTCCTTGTTCACAAGGGACATATCGAAAGGTATTTTTCTTCTATGGACATGCTGAACGAGCAAATAAATAGTTCCTATTTGGAAAACGACACAGAAGAAGACATTATCTCTTCATTTAATAAAGAGAAGATTCGGTATCGAGCCGGGGTCTTGGACAGCATTGCTCGATTGCAGAGTTTGTCCAGGCTTGTGGGTTTTGCTGACTCACGAAAGATGAATTTTAAGACTACTCCTTATAATGTAACCCCTAAGTTGGAATGCCCCAAGTTTGACCCTAAGAGTCTCGAAAATGACAAGCTGGCTTTCTTGAACTTCCAGAAGGAATTCGTTAATTGTGTGGCAGGTTTGGATAGCGATGCTTTGAGACTCGTTGCATTAAAAAACCACCTTGAAGGCTATGCCTTCCAGCTAGTCAGACATCTGTCTATTTCCGACGCCAATTTTGAGGCTGCAATGTTAATATTGGAAAAAGAATTTTTGGACAGAGGTAATACTGTAGATTCTTTGCTTGCCTCTATTTTGGAGGGGAATAAAAGTTATAGTGATCTCACTTCTGCTAAGAAATTCCTTACGAATTTCAAGGCTCAGGTTTATGAGTTGAATAACTCCTTTGACTTGGATTTCCTCGAGAAAGATTCTCCGAAAAATAAACTACTGAGTCATGTAGTATTTAAAAAATTGCCTCCTCCACTGAAATATGAATTAATTCGTCGGGTAGGGAGCAATTACCCTTCCTTAGAAGATATTTTGGAAAATTACACTGAGATTGCTCACTGCCTCGAACTGACCAAGCCAGTAGAATATATCCATCATAAGACAGTGTCTATTTCGAAGAAAATAAATAAACAGGATTTCAGAAGTAAATTGGTTACTAAACATCCCTCCACCCTGGAAAATCTTTTTGTGAAACCGGTCGGAGTCTATTTTAGGTGTAACTTTTGTAGGAGTAATGAACACAAAGCATTTAATTGTGCCACTTACACCTCGCTTACTGACAGGGTAAAAGGTGTGAAGAGCTGGGATTGTGTGACCGTTGTACTAGCCCCTCCCACGTGAGTAAAGCCTGCCCGGGCAAGGAGCTGAAACTCCATCCATGCTGGAATTGTAGCAGTCAAGGGCACGCGGGTGCGCTGTGCCCCTCTCTTAAGACTGCAGTAGTTTCAGATACTTGCTGGCATGTAGGTATCTCAGACCTGTTGCCTATTATTGAAATTTCTGTTCGGGCAGGTTCTGTTGAGAAGAAAATTAACTGTTTGGTGGACTCTGGAAGCGAGAGGTCCTACCTGGCCGATTGCGTGATGGATATGTTGAAGTGCAGAGAATTTGACATGAAAAGGAAAAAGATTATTGATTAAAACCTTCTTGGATGTCGAAGAGCGGTGTTTTAAGGAGATTAAATTGCATGTCAGTTTTCCTAATTCTAAGCATTACATTCCATTTCTGGTGGATGATAAATTGAAATTGACTTTCCATGTGGAAGGGCTGAGCCTAGCTGTGAACAACTTAACTAGAGAAAGAGCAAAGTTGGCTGCCAATTTGTCTGATATGAAAAACGATACCGGTAAGGTATCGTTTTTCATATCAGGCTGTTGGGAGTGGATGTTTTGAAGCTCATTGAACTCTTGCACTCGCTTAAATTTATGAGAGGTACCGTATGGGAATTTCCTCAGGGCATTTTACCCTTTGGAAATGTCTACAGATTCTGGTATTGAGGCATGTGGTCTCAATTACAATCAAGTGATTGCTGACCATTCTAGGTGTAACCTGACTCATGTATATTTCGTATTGAATCCAAAATCAGATTATGTGGATCCCTTGAGTTGTTTTGACGAATCCTCGGTTGAGAGATCCGTGGAAAAATTATTCAGCTTGGAGACCCTAGGAGTCTCACAGGACGAAGTTAGTGACTATGATAAAGACAGAATTGAATCATTTCGCTCCTCCATTTGCTTTAAAAACAATACCTATTTTGTTAACTTGCCTTGGCAAGAAGAAAAACTGTCTCTGGTCCCTTCAAATCACCAGGTGTCTCTATCTGTACTTCATCAGGTGGTGAACAAACTGACCAGACAAGGCCTATATGATGTGTATTGCCAGGTTTTTCTGGATCAAGAGAGAGAAGGAATCATTGAAAGAATCATAGTCGACCCTTCGGAGTTTAAAGATTATAAATGGATCATAGGCCTGTGATTAAGCCGGCTGACCAATGTTCTATCAAAATCCGACAAGTGTTCAATTGTTCGTTGAGAACTGGAGGTTACCCCTTCTTAAATGACTGTTCATATCCTGGGGTGAATATATACTCTGATATGCTTGGCCTGCTGCTCAAATTCAAGACATTGTTTCGTTCTTTTGGCCGATATTCGTAAAGCGTTTCTGATGATCCGTCTTGAAGGAGACTCTGATAAAAAATTGTTTTTTTTTTCATGAAGTTGGGTAACGAATTAGTTTGTTTTCGTTACAGAACCTTAATTTTTGGATTCGTTGCTAGCCCTTTTATCCTCAACTATGTGATAAAATATCACGTTGAAAAATATCTACCCAGCCCATGTAAAGAAATGTTGTTCAGTAATTTCTATATGGAAAATTTAATTAAAACTCACAACTCTCCTGATACTCTTATGAATCTATATTTAAGTGCTATGAATGCAATGAGCGAAGGTGGTTTCTTGCTTAAGAATTGCAATTTCAATGAGAAGACCCTACGTGCTCGC
Source organism: Ascarosepion bandense (assembly GCA_037127315.1). Classification (NCBI taxonomy): domain Eukaryota; kingdom Metazoa; phylum Mollusca; class Cephalopoda; order Sepiida; family Sepiidae; genus Ascarosepion; species Ascarosepion bandense. Next base: position 1,905,372 of record JBBBDQ010001553.1, on the reverse strand, counting down.
ACGAAGGAAGATGATAACTTGGTTTCTCATGACTCTCCCCCTGAAAAGGTGCTAGGTTACTTATATGAAACTGCCTCAGATAAATTGCTGCTGGCCCCTTGCACTGCTGAGGTGGCAGATGTTACCAAAAAAGGTATTTTGTCTCAGAATTCGGCGTTATTTGACCCTTTAGGGTTAGTTCTTACTGTTTTGTTTTTTTTTTTTGTTTTTTTTTAATCATATCACCCCGAGCAAGGCGGTAACGCCACTGATGTGCAGGGGGATACGTAAGAGTGACAAGATTGGAGAAGAGAAAACCGGAAACCACATCCTAAGCAGGGAACAAGGGATGAGCCTCTACACCTGTTCAATAGACGTGGGTGGAGTGTGAACCGGGCGATAGTTTAGTTTATCTACTCGAATTGAAAAAAAAAAATGAAAAGGAGTGAAAAGATTGGAAAAAAGAAAACCGGAAACCACATCCTAAACAGGAAACAAGGGATGAGCCTTTTCACCTGCTCAATAGACGTGGGTGGAGTGTGAACCGGGCGATAGTTTAGTGTATCTCAGTCAGTTGAGTGCCATACGCGATACACGCTTGGGCGATCATGTCTCGACAGAGACATGACTGACTGGGCAGAAGATTATCCCGCAGTAGGTTGCCATTAGTTTCTGCGGTAGACTGGTTGCCGACCAAGGCTATAGAACCCAATCTGTCTTGTTATTTAGCCCATAACTGGAAGGAATAGTCGGATTAATACCTTTTCCAAGGGAATTTGTGCGTAAGTGAATGCAATGAATTCAGCTGAAATTCGAACTCGGATCCCCGATTTCTCGTTCCGAGCCGATATCCAATGCACCACAACGCACATCCTTAGTCTATCTACTCTAATTGAAAAAAAAAAAAAAAAAAAATGAAAAGGAGTGAAAAGATTGGAAAAAGAGAAAACCAGAAACCACATCCTAAGCAGGAAACAAGGGATGAGCCTCTTCACCTGTTCAATAGACGTGGGTGGAGTATGAACGGGGCGATAGTTTAGTCTATCTACTCCAATTGAAAAAAAAGGAAAGAGAAAACCGGAAACCGCATCCTAAACAGGAAACAAGGGATGAGCTTTCGAGACATGACTGACTGGGCAGAAGATTATCCCGCAGTAGGTTGCCATTGCTTTCTGCGGTAGACTGGTTGCCGACCAAGTCTATAGAACCCAATTTGTCCTGCTATTTAACCCATAACTGGAAGGAAGAGATGGATTAATACCTTTCCCAAAGGTATTTGCGCGCAAGTGAATACAATGGTATTCAACTGGAATTCGAGCTCGGCTCCCCGGTTTCTCGTTCCGAGCCGATATCCACTGTACCACAACGCACATCCGAGCTACACTGAATAAGCTTAAAAAATGATATTATAATCATACTAATAGCTTCAATAACGAAAAGTCTAAGCATAGCACTACTTTTTTGTGATCTATTTATATAAATTCGGTTATCATTATTTTTCATGTAAGGTTAGAAATTATTAGAAATTATTAGAAATTATTAGAAACTAAGTGTAGCGTTATGTTTAAGAAGTCAACTTGTTTTATATTAGAAATAATAGCTACGCTACGACTAAAAGATTTAAAAACTCTATGGATTATTTTTCTAAGTCTATCAACCTTACTTCCAGTGGATTTATTTACTATTCAGCCAGCTTTCCCTGGCGATTCGTTTAAGTGAAACCTAGGTATGTTCATCTGGTTCATTAGGTGTTATCTATTTATTTCGCTCTACCTCTATATTGAGCACTTTTTGTTAGATGATTACTCGTATCGGGTTTTTTTCTTTGGGTTTCGTGCTGACCTCGGTCCGAACACTTTTGATTGACGGTCATGTACTAAGCTCTTTCTTTTTTTAAAACCATTTTTTCCTTCCGTCGTAAGTTTTCGAGGAAGGTTTTCGATACGAGTATAATTATAACCTCCTATATATATATATATATATATATATATATATATATATAAGACAAGATGTTTGTGTGTGTGCCTGTCTATCTGTCTGTCTGTCTATCTGTATGTCCTTTATACAAATCCACAATTTTTATCTGATTCTCACCAAACTTCACGTAAATATTTTTAGGCTTCCGGTCAGGTTATGGGCTACCTATATTTCCGATTCCCTCCCCCGATCAGGTCTGATCAAGATCAGGATTTCAGCCATTTTATCGTTGTTCTTGCCGCAGAATTTGCTCTAACTTGGTAAAATTATAGTTTTTGTCTCAAACATTAGTAGATCTTCTCAAACGACTCATTTTCCTCGATATCGGAAATCGATACCCCCGAAATTCTATCGAATCTGATCAAAAACCGATATTCAGCCATCAATATGGCTCATTTTCTCCAGTGTTACTCTCGATATTGCAAATTGATACCCTGATATCTTATCGGGTCTGATCAAAATCAGGTTTTCAGCCCTTTTATTTTGGTTTTTGCTTCGGGCTTTGCTCTAAGTAGGTATAATTGTAGTTCTTAGTCTCAGTCATGATACCATTTACTCAGAGGACTTATTTAGCCTTCAAAATTCAGTTTACAACGAAAAAAAACTTATTTGATATTGATAGCAGGAAATCAAAATTTGACTTACATCCATTTATTTTTCTTTCAGTCTACGGTTTCGCTTTAACTGGAAATAACTATTGCTTTTTAGTCTTTCGTGCCAATGTCCAAAGAGTCTGAGCTACTAGTATATATATATATATATATATATAGGATTAATGCAGAAAAGTTTGTCAAAAGAACTCAATTCATTTCTGAAGAGTCATGCATATAGCAGAAGTGGAAACTGTTTCTAAAACTTTCTTCTCCAGAGAACTCAATCGTAATTAGAGCATAATATATTAGTCATCCATCGAGAAATATACAAAAAATGAAAACAAAAACAAAATAGAAAATTTACAAAGTCTGAATTATTCATGAAGAATTGACTTCCTTTGCAAATTCTCCTGTTCCAAATTTGGAGTGATTTTTTTGCTAAGATAACGCCAGTCAATCGTTAGGAAAAGACCTACAATCAAAATTCGGTAATGACGTCAAATTAGGAATGCCGCCATTATGACGTCATCAAGGTCGGGGATGCCCGTCAATGCGTGATCCAGACGTTATTTGGGCGTAGCCGAAGTAATTTCGACTTAATTCACTGACAAAGTAATTTACTAAAATCAAAGGTTCATGCATGAAACAGTAGTCAATGTAAACATCAGCCCATCCCTTTGTGGCTTTTTGCCCACGCTTGGGAATCTTTCATTATGACTTTTGAAATTTAAAAATTTATGATACGGGTCCCCTATATTCTATAATCTTTGAAAATTTATATTTAAACTATAACTGAAAATCAGAAATATGGAACGAAATATAGAAAATATAAAATCAAACAATATAAATAAATAAAGGAAAAAATTAACAATCCCCAAAGAACTTTTGCTAAAGTTGCACAATCAAAAAATTACTGCATATATACACTGTAGGTACCTCAACTTGTTTGCTGAAAAAACAGCATAGCATGATGAAAAAAAAAGGAGAATGCAAATCCGCATTGTTATTTTTTTTGTTTTTTTTTCAGATACCTACTCATTTTCGGAACGAAAACTCGGGGAGCCGAGTTCGAATTCCAGCTGAATTCATTGCATTCACTTTCGCGCAAATACCCTTGGGAAAGGTATTAATCTCTTCCTTCCAGTTATGGGTTAAATAACAGGACAGATTGGGTTCTATAGTCTTGGTCGGCAACCAGTCTACCGCAGAAAGCAATGGCAACCTACTGCGGGATAATCTTCTGCCCAGTCAGTCATGTCTCTTTCGAGACATGATCGCCCAAGCGTGTTTCACGTATGGCACTTAACTAACTGACTCATTTCCCGAAAATCTTCACCGAATCATAAAATGAAAAATGCAATAACATTACTAAATTATTTAATTAGCAAAGCCTTTAATTGCTTTTATAAATAAGATTTACTAAGAACACAATTTTCTTTAAAATAAAAAGTCGATGTATAATCTTCACAGGAATTGTTATCATTTTCTTTTATTTAATTATAATAATTTATAATATATAAATCTTTTAAAATTCTGCATTACTTTCATCCGGTTAGGTGATATTGTTAAGTAAAACTATATTTACTAATCAAAAATTGAACAACTTATTACAAATAATTTTTCACCAAGATTTTTAAAATAATTAGATATTTTTTTAATTTCTATACAATATTATAAAACGTCTCCTTTTTTGGAAGTATGGTCGACCATATACGACATTATCAAAAAATAAAAACAATGACTATAGTAAATTTAAAGTCAACATTCCTATTGGATTACGGAGAATAATTTTCATTATTTTTAAAGATTACTGAGTTTTTATAAATTATATAAAAAATGGCTTATCCGTCATTTTCATAAATTATATTTTGGCAGATAAAGTCTCCGTAGAACAATAATAAATATGTCGACATCTTTTAGCACTTATTACTTGAATGACGAACGATAACAAAAGGATGTCATCACCGCTACAGTTTGTTTTAAAAATCAATTTCTCTGTTATTTTAAACTTAATGTAAATATACATTTTCTTAATCAGATTAATTATATTTTAAATAAGCTAGTATTCTTCAAATAAAGATTCAGAAAATATATTTTGTTTTTGGAAGACTTTTTTAATTAAATTGAAAACGACTAAAAAGGGAGATAATCAGCTATTTTAGCAACAAAAAAATCTATTCCAATGAATATAATTTCTGATTGAAATACACGAGAGTATTTCACTTACTGGAAATATTAAATTTAATCTTTCAGTATTTTTTTTATTGTGGTAGTCTTATCAAAAATTAGATTGCGATGAAAAACGACAAAAAAAAAAAAAAATACAGAACCGGTGATTTTTATACAGAGCCCACTCAAAGAGTAGTGACACATGGTGTAAAGATTGTAGAATAATTCACTATGGATAAATGTAATTTTCAAAAATGCCCAACAGAGTTGACAAAGTTTTTAAGAAACAAAAACAGAAGAAAGGAAAGAACAGTGCAAAGATTAATCAAACCAAATATGGAAGACAAAAATAAGCAAAGCAACAGTGAAGGTTCACAGACTAAGAATTGTGTTAACACACAAAAGGGGAAACAGACAAGTGATCCCAGCGTTTTGACAAAAATAAAACAGAAGAAGTGGCCAATCTTATTGGCTAGGAAGAAATCCTAGCATAAATTTTAATGTTTTTGCATAGAAGAGATTAGATTAGAGAAGCAACATTGATATTTGTAGGGTTAATTTCTAGTACCACACTGACTATCTTTATACGAAAATGGTTTACATATAAAATTAACAAATTCAGTCATTGTTTAAATATTTATATTATTCTTTTTAAAAGGATAACACTCTGTAATACGATTTTTGTTCGATGTAAGAACTATTATTTCCTATTTGTTTTCGTCTAGAATGTGTGGAAAATGGTTAATATTTCCTTCAAATTTTGGTTTTATGACGCGGATAATGATATTTCTAAAATTTACCTCTTCCCATTGGGGAAAACTGATGAATAGGAACATTCTCGTCTGTACAAAATAGCAAGAAAACAACACATAATTCAAAAGTAGAATTTATTCTATTCTAGGACACAAGAGAAATTACAGAAAATTTAGAAGGGGGTAGTTTTCCCCGATTTATGCTTATACTGTAAATTACTTTTACGAATCAATTCCCAAATATAACCTTCCATCATATTTTCATTTATACGATCCTTTTATAGCCAGAACGTTCTAGAAAATTATTGAAACTTGTAAATTCTTCTTCATCAAGCAGACCCCGCAGATTACGGGAGCGCAAGTTCCCTAAGGGGCCTTGTGGCCCCAGGAACCCACAAGGATCCTTGGCTCCGCAGATCTATTGTAATGAAAAAAAAATAACAAAATAAGTATTAAGATTAACTGGAAAATTATTAATTGAAATAGACATCTTAAATTATTAATTATAGACATCTATCAACCTGTCTCGCTCTCTCTCCCCCGAAGAGTCCGCAAATCATTTGTAATTTTAAAAAATGAACTAGAGAAAGAAATAGATTATAGATATCGATTTCGTCCAACATACATAAAAAGTAGTTAAAAGTTGTGAAGACATTCGTAATGTTTGGCTTCAAAACGCCAATTCGCGATTTCTTTCATTTTCTAGAACAGAAGAAATGTCGAATAGGGTTTATATGGTTGCAAAGACCAACTATTGATACACAAAAGATCCTGGAAAATTGTTAAGAAAGAGAAATCTCGTCAGAGGATGGATAAATTACCGTAAAAGCATATTAATACCACAGTCTTGGACCATTTGAGTCTTTGGAAAAGTACAAAGTCTTTTTGGTGATAGTAATTTTCCATAAATATAACATGGGACTGTGGAAAACCATATTAAACTTGAATCACACCAAAGGAGCTGCTACTTCCAATCGCCTGAATCTCCGACGAGTAATCTCCCTGTCGCCTTTTCTGTCTACCCTTAATCGCCATTCGCACGAACTAAACAATAATAACCATTGATCAATCATGCGTGATACACTTTTGGGTGATCATGTCCCGAAAGAAACATGGCTGACTGGGCAGAAGATTTGCAGTAGACTGGTTGGCAACCAAGACTATAGAACCCAGACTGTCCTGCTATTTAACCCATAGTTGGAGGTAGAAGAGATGGATTTATACTTTTCCCAAGGGTATTTGTGCATAAGTCAACTCAACGAATTCAACTGGAATTCTCCCAATAAAAATGCACTTCTCTGAAAAGAATGTGTATTAAAAAAAACATTGTAGAGACGATTAAATATTTATTCAATGCTAAGATTTTTAAGGCAGTAATAATAAATTTTTATAAGGGAAATCAGAACAAAAGGTTTGCTTTCAAAATCTCAACGCGGACTCAATGTCTTTCTGTAAAACATAGCATAAAAAAACAAAGGAGAGGTCGATGAAGCCATTTGCAATGATTATGTGTTTGACTTGTTGAAGTGGCAGAAGTAACAACCTCAAAATTCGAGTTATGTTTTTGCTGCGATAACATAATTTAATTGTTAGGGATAGACCTGAAATGATAAAATCGCTATTGAAGTCAAGAAATGACGTCAAAATATGGGAATGCCTCTGTCATCGTCAGGCCAGGTACTATTTTCCTGCGATGTCGAACAGCATTAGTGCCAGGGTTAAAATCAAGTCCCCATTATATACGTTTTAACCCACGATGAACAGATGCTTAAATTATATATATATATATATATATATATATATATATATATATATATATATATATATAATGTTACGGACAGTCCCGAAGATTAACGAAATATTGTTCAAACAAATTAATTCAAGAACCAAGAAGTCCTACAAGGGAAGTTTCCATCTTTTAAACTGGCAATGGTATATGGAGGCCGTTCAATACCCAAACTACATGCATTGCTCCACTTCGACTATGCCGACAAGATACAAAGGAATGGAGACATTCAAGACAGAATAGTGCAATGGATGGCCGGTTCCTTTTACTTCGGGGACTTTGAGCTTACCTTGTCCCTCCTCTCAGAAGTTAAAGATGCAAGAAGACCTACAAGGAAGCAGGTGGCATGAATTCAGAGTTCAGCAACGATTATGTATGTATAGTAGCTGAAAATCGATATTCAAAGGAAAATACTTCTTTCTAAACAGCGATATATATATATATATATATATATATATATATATAGGAAAAACTACTAAAAAGTTGTAAGTTTAAAAATTTATTTTTTGACAGTATTTGTTTATTTCTATTATTATATTTTATAATTCAGACCGTCCTCGATCCTTCATCAGAAACAAATGATTTTGAAATTTAAATTAAAAGCGTATTTCACGAG